>JAIUCT010000007.1:1427281-1573029 GCA_021307375.1 Tetraneura akinire | reverse complement strand
TATTATTATTATTATTATTATTATTATTATTATTATTATTATTATTATTATTATTATTATTATTATATTAAATATTGTCGCGAGTGAAAAATTGTTTATAAAATAATAATGAAACGCGTAGGTACCTACACGCACATTATTATGGGTACGGATAAATAAATAAAAATTTTTTCCATCGATTATATAATGTAATTTAAATCAAACGTCATATTATATACCTAACCTATACGTTATTATATTATTCGTGTCTTTTCTTCTTATACGTCCATTATTTTTATACGTGTGTAATAACGTATAATATCGCGTACATACGCAGGAAAAAGGAAAAACTATATTTCGACGAAAAATAATATTCCGTCATTTTATATTATATTATAACGTGTTACATATTATTATTATTATTATTATTATTATTATTATTATTATTATTATTATTATACAGTTAGAAACTAAATTTGGTACCTTACACAAAGTGTATTAAAATACATACAGACAGTATGGTTACGGTGAATGGATAGTGTATTATTATTATAGTGTATATGCGCGTAACGTGAAATTTTGTACAATCGTTTGTGTGTGCGTGCACGAGAAACTTTCCCCTTGTGTGTTGTATAGGACGCGCCCGTTAAATTTTCATATAAATATGTATAACCTAGCCTAACCTAACTTGCGAGATTATACTTTTGGTTGAGATACGGAAAAAACGAGAGAAAAATCGTATATAAAACGGCCATCATAAATTAATATAATATGGTTATTGGTTATAGGTATTTTATATGATTATGGTTACATTTTAATTTACAAAGTCGCGTCTTGTACTATTATTGATATATTATATTTTTATTAGTTCAGGACATAAAAACGCGCTGGATAAAATATACCGACAAACGCCAATATAATCGGCATAAAACATAATAGTTGCAGGAATCAACGTTATATAATAATATAATTATACGTCCCAAAGAGTGAAAATCAAAATATTCAAAATATATAAAACGACTAAAAAGTAAAAACGATAGTACGATACTGACGTATTGTTAATTTGTTGTGCAAACAACATTCGATATTTATCGGAAAATTTTACATACCATATTATAATAATAATGAATTATATGATATATAGGTATAGGTACCTAGAAAATAGCGTGTTTTTATATTATATAGTCTTGCGGTTTTCAGAGTTCTGATCTAACCTTATTTTTTTTATTATATAACGGGAAATGACGCTGTTACGTGTATGTAAGAATACTATTATTATTATCAACGAAATTACATATACATATTATATTTTCTGATTCCCTTGACTTTCAATTCTATGAAATATTTATATATATAAAAAAAAAAAAAACCATATAAGTACAGTAAAATAAATATGATTTATCAGACTTTTTATTATATCGATGTGTACCGCGTACGTTACGAGTGTTTTTTTTTTTTTACATTACAATTTTTAAAACATATATTTTGTAACAAATAAAAATTTTAGTCCTTACACGAATATGTTTTGATTTTTGAACTGTATATAAGCTATATTGTTTGCATTTTCATAATGTATATTATGAATATTAGGTTAAAAAGAATGTTCAAAGAAAATACTTAATATACCCATATTAAATAGCTATTAAAATTTACGTGACGTGTTTGTATATATTTGTGTATTAATTTCAACATGTATACACGAATTAAAAATTAAAATATTTTAGACTGCAGTTATAAATAATTATACAATTAAATAATAATAACAAAAGTGAAATTCATGACTACCGAAGTGTTTCGGTGTTTAGTAAAATGTGTCCTTGTTTTGTTTTGTATAATTTTTTACTTTTATCAATCGCATTTTTAGCGAATTAGGTTATTCAATTTTACTTGTAATCTATTTGTGTTTTATTATTATTATTATTATTATTATTATTATTATTATTTATAACTTTATAAGTTATTATTAAAACAATTTGTCCATTTGTTTAACACACAATATGTAATATTTTAAAATGTAAATCGATTAACGTTAATTATAATATGCCATTATATTAATTAAAGCATTAATATAAAATAAAATACTCGTGTTTATAAATGACTATTATCTTAAATTGAATTAATTATTATATTACATAAATTTTTAATTATCAATTTTACCATCAAATAATAATTGTTTATCTAATTATAAATTATGATACATTTAAACAGGATAAGTATAAACTTAACGTGGTATAAATAATATATTTATAACATTTATAATAGATGTAGTTATTTTTTATTCGTATTAATTTAATATGAAAAATAATAATAAACCCACTATATATTATCATAATATAATTATTATTGTAATATATAAATAAACAAAGATTTAAATTTTAAAATTTGTACGCGATTGAAAAAACACAATTTGTTGATTTACATCTCTAATTCAATCTAATCCTTTAGCAAAAATCTAGTATATATAGATATACATTTTGTGAGGATTACTGGAATAAAATATAAATATTCCTTGTAATGCCGCTATCAACCTCTCACTTTTTTCATAAATATATATATAAACTATATATTTAATTTCCTTGTCATCGCATCTAATAAAACAATGAACTATAATAATATACCTAAATTATAATTTATAATATTATGTTTTAACTTTTAATCGTGATTTTAGATTTATTTTACAAATAAAAATAGTAGTGATAATAAAATAATACTATATTTATAAATTAAATTAAATAATATACTAAAAAATATTATAATTATAGTCTGAGATTTTATAATATTACAGCCAATAGGTACGTATTATGTTCGATGAAAACTATATAAGATATAGCAAATAAATAATATTCTATATTAGGTTTAAGGTTTAACCTATATGTTTATTTTATGTTTATTATTTAAATGTTTTAATTACAGCATTGACCATCGTATATTAAATATATTAAATTTTTAATTAATTTTTATACACATTCATAATTGACATATTAAATGATATTGCTATATATCCGTGCGTAAATAATATAATTAATGTGATTAAAAAAAATAGAAAATTACAAAGTTACACGCGAAATATGATTAGAATTTCACGTTACGGTTAGGTTTCTAAAACTTAAAAGGCTAATTATTATTTCATCAAACGTGTTATCTACCAAAGTACCAATTAATAAGAACGTGCGTTTTGTTAATAATAATAATAATAATTTATAAGAGATAAGAATTCTATAAACAATAATTATTATTATGTTTTCATTTTTATTTTTTTAAACATAATGTTACACCAAACAAAACTCTACATTTATTAATCAATAATTCATATAATAAATAACAATCACATATGTATAACAATATAATAATAGGTATATATTTCACATAATTATTTAGAAGACATAATATGTAGCTCCAATTTCTTTTTATTTTACACTTATGAATATAAAAAACGTTTAATAATATTATACATTTTGCAAGATACACATAATATTTTTTTATTTGTAAGTGAGAGGAAAGTAATATTATTTATCAAATATTTAATGTAATTTTATTTGGGGGATTTCAACACTTACTGCATTTTTTTTTTTATTGGAATTACACCCTTAAATTTGTGTTATAAACAACGAATAAAACTTTCTCGCTTCGTGTATATATTATATAGTTCATACATGCATCGCACGAAATTAATTATTAAAAATATGTGTTTAAAATATATTTGCCTATGTATAATAGCGTAATAAAGTATTAACATTATGACATATAATTTATAGTTATATATTAAATTACTCATATTGTACGTATATCAGTTGGGTAACTTGTAGGTATACCTATTGGTGTATAGGTACTTATATTTTATGTTTTTATTTAAAAACTATATAGATAAAGATATAGTATAATATTTTGTAATATAAAATAAATTTCTATGGTTTCGTAAAATATTAAATTTGAATTTGTTCGATTGAAATATCGATATGAAACATGAATATCATTATTAAATTAAGAAGCCAGCCTTAAGGATGAAATTAATTATGAATTTATGATATTAATGATATGAGTAGAGCAAAAGTTGTGAAAAAGAGTGGAATCAGGTGAAGAAAATAGCATCCTAGTTCTTAAAAACATATTTTTGTTATAAAAATTACCGTTAGTGGTAATATTTCCTGTCCTAAAATTTTTGATTGATTATTGTGTTCGGTGTGCACTCGATTCCCGCATTCATTCATGAATCTGACAATTTAAATTAAACACAGGTTTTTTGGAATGTCAGTAATTCAAACCGGTAATATCTTCAAACAAATTCGTAAATTCAATTCGAAAACATTTATTATATTATTTATTTACATAGCCGATAGCCATAATACCTGTATATAGATAGAAGGTACTTATTGCGAAATGCAAATAATTTAAATTTTAAATGTCACAAAATCAATTAAATTTTTAACTATCATCAAAATCTTTAACTTTAATTTTTAATTTTTTTTTAAATCTTATCTTTAATTATTTTATTGGCGTTTTTTTCGAAATTAAAATTAAAAGCACCCGTAATGTGAAAAATTATTATTAATATTAAAATTTTAGCTAATATTTAAATTTCAAATGTAACAATTATACGTATATTGTCGTATTAAACGCGTTTTTTAATGACGTAACAAGAAATTATACGTACACAATTACACTTACGCATACTCGGTCTACTCGAGTTATAACATGTTTTGCATTATAATTATTATTCTAACGTTTATTACATATTTTATGATTGAATAATACAATACATTTTTATTTTGTATTCTTGGTAGATTAAGTAAGGTTACTTTTTATCAATATATTTTTCGTAATTTAATATATATATATATATGTATATATTTGAAATATATTTGACCTATTTTCTCGTATACATAAACCTTTATGTTTAAACTTTAAAATGTTCATAATATTTTTATTAATTAATAAAAAAATGTTAAAATATGGTATTATAAATGCATTATTTTATATATTTAAAGAAAAAAAATAAACTTATATCATTTTAATATTTCTATGATAATACTGTTGTAATATAGTGAATTAATACATATAGAGTAGGAGGTATCTCTATAGGCTATAGGTATATATTAAATTGGGAAACAATTACTTATATTGTATATAAATCTATTTACATTCTATTGCTCGTATTGTTATAAGTATATTTCTATGATATTATTGAATAATAGTATAATTTTATGAAACTGAATTTTCCAAACTGATCGTACCTCTATACACGATAATATATATTAAAAGTTAAAATAAACTAAAGACATGTTTTTTGAATATTAAATTATAATTTTGTACATAATACTCGTATATAATATTAGATATTAATAAATGCGGTCGATGGACCCAACCTCTAATGGTTTAACATATTATAACATGATAAATATAAAAAGTACACCACAGTGTGTATTGCCCTATTGGTCAAATATTATGTTTATATCATGCATATCATATATATATATATATATATATATGTATATGATTGATATTAAAATATAACAATCCAAACAGTTCCACAACATGAAATGTATTATTCCGTATATTAAATATTTTTAATCTTTATATACTATTACCTAATAGTCTAATACTAATACAATTATTATTTATTATATTATGCTTTTATAATTTTTAAATTCCAATAATACTCGTTATTGTGTCACGTTTGTGTACACACAAATGGTTTATATACCTAGGTAGCAAATAAAACATAATATTATATATACTGTTTTATGAAAAAAAAAAAAATGATAGGTAGGTACTACAAAAAAAAAATATTTCACACTTGCGAAATTAGTATTTTTTGACATGTGCGCTCGTAAACTGTATATATAATATTACATATATATAATATATATGATGTAAAAATATTCGTTTAAAAAATTATAATGTATAATTTATTCAGAATTGATCTCTTCGCTTAACACGCGCGTATAGACAATTTTTTCGTGTAATATTCGAGTTGTAAAAATACTTGTCATTTAACAATTTAATATAGTACAACCGTATAGACGTAACTAGGTCTCTGAACTAAGAGGCTAAAGCCCATAGGCGTAGCAAGGGGGGACATAGGGACTATAGTCCTCCCAAAACATTCTAAAGTCTCCCATTATAAAATTATAAATTAAATTTTAAAATAAATTGTATTTATTCTTAATTCTCTGATAACGGAATATTTCATTATTTCAAATGTTATGTTCATGATTAAATTTATTATTTTTATCAATTTATTAGATTTTATAAAAACATGGATTAGAAGTACTATGACTAATGATCGATTTTCAAATTTGTCCATATTACATATTGAAAGAGAATACATTAGATAATACATTAGATCCAGAAGAAGTTTTAAATGTTTACACTAGAAAGAACCGTAAATTAGACTTATTAATATAATCAATATATAATAATAAATAAATAATTTTGTGTATAATATGTTGTATTATTTTAAGTCCTTATTTAAATCTAAATGATAAATTAATATGTATATTAAAAATCAATGGGACTCAAGCCCCCCTAATTCATTGGGCCTTGCTACGCCTATGCTAAAGCCCCCCATCTATCTTTTCTCTCATAAAATTTTCGACTAATCCTCCTAGTCCTCCCTTCTCTATGTAGAAATGTCACTCGCGATAAAATTTTAAAGTATCAAAGTGTTAATATTGCTCGAGTAATAGTGAAATATTGAAATTGATTTCGTTAAGATTAAGTTATAGTTTCCGCGAAAAATTTCCTATTTTATAGTCATTTTTTGGTAGTTCTTCCAATCTAAGAGTTTAATTTTAAGAAATTCGTAAAATTACCCCAATAAAGGTAAACAACTAATAAAATTCCCAATATCATAATATATTCCATGGTAATCAGATCATTTTTTCTGGTAGTAAAAGTATCTATATATACAAACCCCCACAAAAAAAGACACGTTATTTTAAAACCGATACATCCTAAAATATCAATTTTTATCAAAACATTTTTATTTTACACAAAAAAAAAAATTAATTTTTTTTTAAATTTTACTGAAATTTGTAGAAAATACCGTACAATTTTAATGTAGTTTAGCAGCTTTTTGGGGGGATTAATTTATGACTGGGGGCTAAGTTTTACGCTTATTAGTATACAACTTGGACCGATATTCATATTTTAATGTTTGACTTGCGCCCATACGTTGGTCATTGGAAGTTTTAAATTAATAATACACATATACGTTTAATCAGTGGCGGTTTTGATGGGGGGCCATAGGGCGATACCCCCCCCCCCCTCTTTGGACCCAGTTTTTTTATGTTTTATTGATCTTAATGAGGTAGAATCACAAGTAATAAACAGATACTTTTAAAGAAATAAATATTTTTAAAATTCACCCCCTTGGATGACCTCTAGATCCGCCGCTGCGTTTAATAAGTACAATAATATAATAACATATATTTTAATAAACATATACATTACCATTCAGCAGGTATCGCACCACAAATCACAACACTCGCCTTAAACGAAGAAATAACCCCCGAGGATCTGTATTGTTGTTTATACATTTATCGAGTGTTAAAATAATTTAATAAACGAACGCAATTAACACTTTTTTTTTTTATAATATAACGTATAAAATAACAAAACTTAATATGATCGTTATGATAGTCGTTCGTTTATTATTATATTATAATATATATTATGTAGACGATACGTTTAGAAATTTTTTATAAGATTCAAATAGAACTTTAAACGTACAAAAAACAAAAAAAAACAAAAACAAAAACAAATTGTTTACTTCGTATAGATACTTTGTCCGGTGCAACGTTTAAACCAATTCTCAATATTATTATTACATATATAATATTTATAACCAATTATTTACGACGCCTTGTTTAAATATTTTAGTCTCGAATTCGACTTAACGTTGGGAACTCGATCGCGAAACTAAATACATTTCCAACAGCCGATTATAACAACAATATTATATATTATATACGAGTATAAAACTACACGCGTTAAATGTACACGGTATACACATGTACGTAATAGGTATGTTTCCGAATAAGCCTTACAAGTTACGAAATTAAGCGTATACTTAGAATGTTTCGATTTTAATTCTGAAAAAACGTATTTGTATATAATATTATCTTGTTACTAATAACGTCGTTTTGCCAGAAACATTATATAAATTTGTTTTATAACATATTATATTCGTTTAAAATATATTATAGCATTTATATAATATATTATATTATGATGCGGTGACGAAGTCACATCGTCGTTCAACGATTTCGATGACGGACAATATTTTTATACGAATTTTTATACCTAATTATAATTTTAAACAGCGGGTGTCGGATTGTTTTGGCAGAGTTAAAGATCTAAGATTGTACCAGCACACATTATATTTTATTAATAAATATTATTATACCTATCTACTATATAATACGAGTATTACTCATATTACTGAAACTATATAGTCGTATAATATATAGGTAAATTATATAGAGACGATAGAGACTCGTGTTTTATGCGCGTCATACGAAATTCTATCGTCCTCAAACGAATAATAAATAATGAAATATATAATATTATAATGTGATCTTGTGATCTCGTGTACGTGTATATTACTGAAAACACATTATTATAGGTACAAATACAAATAATATACAACAAAATACGTACGAGAATTGAAATTGTATAAATAAACACAATGAAAATTATTGATTAAACGTATAAGAGATATATTTTTATTCTATTTCATAATTTTATATATTCCATCATGATTTTTATATGTATTGTTTTATATAATTTAAAATTGATAGTTATAATACGTAATATTATTTTAGTAAATTATATAAAAATATAATATGTCGACGGTGTTTTGTAGAAAGGGCGTAACCCACAAAAATCGAAAATCGACATTTTGGTACCAAAATTTTCAGAAAAATTAGGAGCATAATCTGTTAGAAGGGCGTATTTCTAAACATGAACTAAGTATTTTACTATAACGAAAATAGTAAATACAGACGCCTTTATTTTTAAAATAAAATTTTAATTTGAAACGTAGAAAGGGCGTATACCACATTTTTAACACTACACATTTTGTACCAAATGGAAATTTGACATATTTTACACTATAAACGTGATAATTTTATTAATATTATTAAATGGTTAGGTTAATATAATCTAATCGTCAGTTCATTATACGTACAAAATATGATAACAAAACGTTTGATTAGTTATAAAATAATTTTCGCGGTAAAATAATAATAATGATTATTGGTATCTCGTGTGTAACAATGATTATACACAATTTACATTATAATTTTAAGGAAATTAAAAAACGTAAAAAGGGCGCAACCCACAAATTATCACTGAAATCAAAAAGGCACATGAAAATTAAAAACGTAAGATGGGCGTAACCCACATATACCTTTTTTTAAGTGACAATTACAATAATACTCTATTGGATATTATTAACTTTATCAATATACAAACTCTTTTAATAATATGTCTATTTTCTAAAAATTTAATTAAAAAATTGTTTTCATTAAAACTGTATTTTCTGTTTCTGCACAGTTTTTAGTGTCTCCTGAAAAATATGTAAATTGTGGGTTACGCCCTTTCTACAAAACACCGTCGAATTATATATAATATTATATAGGTAAGTATGTGTTGCCTTGATTGGCATATAGTAAGAATAATATAAATATAGTAACTATATATTTCTATCTTTATCATTTTCCTATATATAAAAGCTTGTTAAAACTTACAATTTTACAACAGCTAAATAATTATACTGACATAATATATTTAATTTATTCAATAAAAAACTAATAATTTTTTTTTTCTAGCTTTTATTGTATGGCTCTTGTAGGGGTTCTGCTATACAATAATACTGCATTCAAAACATTTTAAATCAACATAGTTAAATTTAATTACTATATTTATTTTTACAGTAGAAGTAAAATAGGCATGTAAATTATAAATTATAATAAAATAAATAGGTAATATAAAAAAAAAAACTCAATAAACACCGAAGTTAACTAAATAGGTATAATAAAGAATCTGACACGACCTTGAATATTTTAATATATTTATGCCTCCGAATAATACATTTCATTATAACGCGTATAGGTTTATGTTCAAAATAATTTAATAAAAATAAAACCTATAAGTGTATCAAATAAATTTACTAATTATTTTATATTTACAATTAAACAATTATAATTAAATAACTTCATAATTTTATAAATTTAAATAAATAATATTTACATTTTTACAAGTCCAATACGTATAATAGTTAAGTACGTACCTTAATTATGAACATCAAGCACGTACCTAGACCGTGATTTGTTTTTTTTTTGTTTTTTAATAAATATATCTATATCATGAGTTTAATACGCATATATTTCAATAATATTTTAAATATTTATACTTGATATACAATTAAAATTAATACACATAAACTATTGTTTACAAACAAACAAATATTTAATAAATAGAAAGTTAGGTTACATAATTAAGTTCATTTTTTTTTAGATATTGAATGCTATTTAAAATTTTATCATATAACTAAAAAGTTATATGATAAAATTTAAAATTTATTTTACTCATCACAACTAAACAATTTAATATTATTATTTATTCTTACCATGGCTCTTTTTGTAACCAACTCGTTGGGCATATCATGCTAAATACTTTTCGTTTATTATTCATATTTATAATAATTATTAAATAAAAACGCGAATAATAATAGAATTAATAATAACGTGGTTTATATTACTATAATACTGTAATAACAATAACTATCAGCTATTCATTATATTTTACATATATAAAATTATTTTTAATTTTAATTATTTTTTATCTATTATCTCGGTAATTAATAATATCACAAACATTATATCAGTGACATAGAGTATAAAAATTGCCATAGAGTAACATAACCTAACCTATATGTAAGAATATTTACATTAACCGTTTGCCATGGAGCATACCACTTAAAACAGTAAACACGTGAAACGTATTAGTTTATGCAAAGTGGATTGGAATATTGGAATATTTTATCTCTGAACGATATTAGGTTAAAAATGTTAAAATACAAATATTTATAAAAAAAATTGTGTATTAAAATGTTAAAACATGGAAAAATTTTCAAATTGGAATAATAATTTATTAAAAACTTTTTTATTTTTTAATAAACGTATATTTTATTTTACATTTTGTTACAAATATTTTTCTAAACTTATTCAGCTGATCAATTTCTTTATAACTGAAAATTAGTTAATTTACGAAATTATTGCGATAATAATATTTTTATTAATTATCGAATTTAGTATAATATTATACGGTTCTTGGGGGGGGGGGTCGCCCCTATCTGCCCTTAAATGCTGCCTGATGAACATTCGAATGCAATGGTTTATCATTGCATTCAAATTCTAATTAAAATTAAACGTTATGATTTGCACACCTGTATCCCATGCGGCAGGAGAATCAGCTCTTCTTTTTATTTTTATTTCTGGTGTAATGAGAAGTGGATAATTTTGTTATTTGTTTTACAATTTTTATGTTTACAGAGATATGTTTATAATATAAAACAAATAATAATAGCCAAAAGGTATTTGATAATGATAAATGATAATTTTAATGAGATACGTACTCAGTTACTCACTTAAGAATAAATAATTGCATACTCGTAAAACCTGTAGAGATTACAATGAAGGAGAAAGTTTTTTTTTTGGTTATATAGACGAAAAATTAGTAAAAGGGAAAAATCTCATAATTGAACAAGTATTTAACAAATTTCCGAAAAATATTTTAGACCATCTTTCGTAGTCGTAGGCATATTAATCATCTAAACTTCGAAATTGATTGCAGTAAAAATTAGGTATAGCGGTATAGGTAGGTTAGGTACGTGTCAAAAATAAAATAATAATTATTGATGTTCGTTAAAAATCGCAATATTTAATTTTACAATACGTTCGACAAATTCTTGTCGATTAATAGTTAGATATTTTAAGTTGACCTATATAGTTAAAATTTTAAGATGGCTAAAGTCCCAAATAATTAAATATATTCATAATTTATGAACAAATACGCCTATTAAAGCATTAAAAATAAAATAGAATCCCACTAGTTTCGCCAATTGTCTTTACCTATATTTAAGTATGTACGATCCACACAAGAGTGTAAGTATCAATTATTATATCAAAATCATTGACTCCCCAAATCTCATGCTTTAATACTTAATTTGTTAATTCGACTTCTAAGTTTTATTCAATTATCGCTCGTCTGTTTAATTACTTGATAATAAATGTAAAAATAATAATTAATACAATACAATAATTAATACAATAATATTTCAAGACTTCAGCAATTGAGTCGAAAATTGAAAACGACTCATTTTCAACGATTATTTATTTGTACTTTTGTAGTATAGTACACGTGTTCAACGTTTGGAAAAAAAGGCCGACAGAACGCGTGACAATCGTCGTTGTCAAGTCGTCACGTGCCATTTTGAATTTAAGGCTATCCAATAAAAATATGTACATAAGATGTCACAGGTTAGGTTATAAATAAATGTTTACGTTTGGTTAGTAGTTATTATTTTTCTTATTTCTTATTTCGTTTTCCTATTTAAATTTTAAGTTTACTCTAAGTTTTTAATTTTATTCACGTTCATTTTTCTATTCTAAATAAATTCGCTTACTCGGAAGAAAATTTTGTGTCGCGGACTTATACTTCACTCTTCCATACTTTCTTAGCACAGTAACACATCGTGAAAATGAGCGATCATTGTAAATCTCTCGCGTTGCAATTCGATCTGTTCGTTAATAACACTCTTCAAATATTGAATACGTCCACCGAAAGAGGTTGGTATAATAATTAATAAATGATTATAATATCTAAATTGAATTATTATTGTTTTATGTTTAATTTGGTTTAGGAAAATTATGCATTGTAATTAAAAGTAAATAATAACGTTGGTGTTTTAGTTTTTATATAGATTACAGATGGACGCATTATAATTTTCGAACGATTCACACGCTTCATGATGTTGGTCGTTCTCTACTAAAAAAACATTTTCCATATATTATAACAATTTTCAAATTTAAAAATAATACCTACCTACATTTTTTAGTTACGAAAACGCGAGTTTTACTTAGCAATACGTTAAACGTTTACAATATAAGCTATGATAAAAGTCAAATGAATACCTAGTCGTTTGTTTATATTACAACTTAACGATCATCTAATTCCAGACATCTAAATTAAGACATTGATTAAAATAGGTTTATAATTATATTAATTAACATTTAAAAATAAATATTTAATAATAATAATTAGGTATAATTTATTATTAATTATTAATTATTAATTAGGTATTATCAATGTCCATATTAACATTAATCGCGTTTAATCGTGAATACATTACTAGATTTTAGTTAAATCAAGATCATATTTTTTTTTCATAAATGTTTATTGTATTGTATATATTAGTTAATTACATATTTCTCTTAGAATAGATATTAAGGTAAATATAGGTAGGTATCTTAATATGATACGTACAAATGCAAATAGTTATTATTGCATAAAACAGTAGATAGCTACTGTATGTGCTAATAAGTGTAAAGAAGTATAAGGTTATGACTTATGATTTGTAAATTGTAATACATAAAATCAGAGATAAAACCGTATTTACACATTTTACTAATTTTCATGTTTTATTATAGTACAGTTTATTCACTATATTTATGTAAGTGAGGCTTACTTAATAATCAATCAATTTTTCTCTCTAAAAATATCTATACAGCTATATTTCGATAATAATTCAAAAGATAGTATTACCGTACAATAATACAATATTATTATATTGTATATTTATATATTAGTAGAACTAGTACATTAGTATACAACAAGTATTAAAGTAATAATATAACAATATTTTAAATAGGGGTAAAAGACAAACATCATTACTGAGATAGAAAAAATACTTTGTTAATTTCATTATGTACTACATACACAGCTCTACAAATATTTGTTAATTATAAATAAAATCGAAATTAAAATATATTTTATGCAATTTGCATTTATTGAAATTGTAAAATGATTAATTCTTGGGTTATTGTTTAGATTATATGTTAAATTTGAAGACTATTGATGAATTAACACGTACAATGAATGAAAGCGTAACTGATAAGAACACTTTAAAGAAAACACTAGAAGGTATTCAAGAGGAATGTTCTAAATTATCTTATAAGCTTAAAACTTCTGCACGTTTATTGGATGAAGTTCAAAAAGAAAAGAAAAAACTTGAAATTGAAAAGGAAACATTAGTAATTTAAATATTTAATTAAATAATATTATTACATTTATTTGTAAACACATACCTAATATAATTTATTATGTGTGTGTTTTAATTTTACATTGAACATTTTACTCTATTTAGAAATCACAGTTAGAGAAATTAAACAATGTTTTTAAAAAACCAAATTCTCCTCAAATATCTAAAATACACCATTCATTACACGAAAGAAATACTTTTAATAACACAGGTAAAATTGTATTTCATAAATAATAATAATAAGTTTTTTTTAAGAATAATTTTATATATTTTATACATCTTATTACATAATAGTATTTAAAAGTTTAATTTATTTTATAGATGCTTTGCTGTCAGATTTAAGTTATAGTCAATCTGAGGATAGTTCAAATGAAAATATAAAAAAATTCAAACCTGAATTCAATGTACAGATGAATAAAAATTCAACGAACAATATATGCAATGATGAAAATAAAAAAACCTGTGAAGTAATTTAAATTTTAAATTTTCTTCTGGCTTTATTTTTTTAAATATTTTTATAAAATTGAAATAATTAAGAATAAGTAGTAATTATAATTAATTTTATCACAGATTAAATTTCAATATTTCAATATTCCTCCTAGATTAAAACATCTAAACTTAAATTTATTTTCCTAATTTTTAAATAATTATAGATTAAAAAATTAAATATTAATGGAGGACAAATTACTGCCACAACTACTTTAACTATGAATAATTTAGGAGTTGTTGATGCCAAATCAGTTATAAATGCTTGTCAAATTCCAATTACAAAAGATTCATCCAGTAGTAAGTATTTTATTTAATACATCTTTAAAAAGGTTTATTAAGTAAATTTTTAGGTTTTCTTGAGTCATCCTCATCTTTGAGTGAAAATGAAAATAAACAAAGAGAATCTAATGATGTAGATAGAAGTATCAAGAAGGAGCATAACTTTATTAAACAAATAGTTGTCATTGCTGAGATTTGTGTATATTGTCATAAAAAGTATGTTAAGTGAATTACAATTTAAATAATTTACATATTGTTTAATTTTTTAATATACCTACATGGATTATTTTCAGATTCAAGTTTAATAATTATATGATGAAATGTATGGACTGTAAAATTGTTGTTCACCTGGAATGTAAGGATCATGTATCAGCAATATGTACACTTGATAAAATAAATGAAGTACATAATAGCGAACAATTACATTGTACTCCAAACAAAAGTCAATTTCTAACACCAAAATCAAGCAACCGTTTCTTTTCTTCTGGGTAAAGTTTTAAAATATTGTTGTTCATATAATTTATTAATTATATATATGTATATTTAGATTAAAAAGAAGAATATTAGGCAGTCCAAAAAAAATTAAAGCTATAAAACAAGGTGAAAACAAGAATTAAATTTCTAAAATGTAAAAGGAAATTATGTTAAATATCGTACAAATAAAATTTAATATTTAGTTAAAACATTTTTTTTTTTTTAAATTAATTTCAATAAAATATAATAATTTAATTATACATTTTTACGAGTAATATTGTTTTTAGTGGTCACTTTTTATAGGAAACGGCAAAAAAATTGTTAAAATTATTAAATTTAAACAATGTTAAAGTATTCTTCTCATATAATTATTCATTTATTTTTTAAACTTATTTTATATATATTTTTTTTTCATTACATGTTATTATAAAATATATATTATAATACCTATGTATTTAATACAAATAAAATACACAGTTTTACTCTTAATTGTTTCCTCTTCAAAACATCTGCTATCTTTTTGGTACAGTTAAGTGTTAGAATCAAACGTCAAAGACTAATCTTAGTTAATTAAATAGTTAGAATATTAAGCTTAGTAAATTAAATGATCAGTTTAGAATCTAAACTTTAGATAATGTGAGACTGGTTTACTCTAAAATTTTGATAATCTATGCACAAAAAATCCAGGGAATTGATCGAAGATCTTGTGAACTAAACCATTCATATATTCAATTACAGTTATCACCTAACCAGTGAATGACTAATTTTTAATATTATAAAATTAATAAAATATATAACATTTATAAAATTATACTTTTATTATTTGGATATTCAATAAATAAAAATTAAAAAATTAAAGTAGTATAATTAATACATCTTTATGCACGTTATAAAATAAAATATTAAAACATCTCGCTTGAGTTAAATTAATTATCTATAATCATGTTTAAATCTGACATGTTTTCTAGACTTGTTGATGGTACAATTTTTATTGGTTTAGATTTTTTCTGATTCTTCCTGAAATATAACATTAAATCATTTATTTTTATATAGGAAGCAATAAAAATAATTTCAAGTATATACTTATTTCCAAACTGTTGTAGAAAATTCGTTGTTAATTTATGGACTTCTATACAATGTTCATTTCTTTCTGTAGTATTCCAAAACTGTATGTGACATGTTTCAATAAAACATTTGAACTGTAAATTTTAAATTATTAGTATACAATTATTAAGGCCCAAATTTAAATACTATAAGAATAAATGCATTTTAACCTTAATAACAGTTTAAAATAAATCAAAAATTTATTTTATTACAAAAAAATTATAATGTTTTACTATATAAAAGTAATACCTATCTATAAAACAATAATTTGAAAATATTTCTTAAAATATTATCAAAAACATAATTTGACTTTAAATCATTATTTAATAAATAACTACTAAGTTTAATATCATTAAAAAATGCAATATAAAATTGTCATTTTTAAAGAATTTGTTATGCGAACCAAGCTTGTACCCAGAATAATATAGGGGAATTCAATTTTTAAAATGCTATCCAATGTACCCTATTGTTTGACTATAAGGGCACTGGGCAATCAGTAATCGTACATGCGTACAAATTTTACTAAAATCGATAAAGTATGACCACATTCAAAATAAATACAAAATATGCATAGGTATGTTTACCTCCTTATGATTCAGAATTTATTTGTATAATTATAAAATTGATATTTTACTATAATTTAGTATTTATTAATATTATTCTTTAATAATGTTTTATCATCATTCATCAATCATTTTTCTTTCTATTCTTTGAAATCTTTGCAATTATTATTTTGTGTACTTAGTTATTACTTGTAATCATAGTTTTGTTCACTAAATAGGACATTCTTTAAAAAAATCTTGCATCCAAGATCAGATGTCCCTCTGCCACTCATTTTATCCGGCTATGATTTAAACTTATAAAAAATAAATATGTGCTAGGTATTATTTAATGTCTTAATAATTTACTGAAATTTATTTAATGAAAGTTAACAATCTTAATTATTAATATTAGTTTATTAGAAAAACAAATGTAGTTATTTAAAACTATGAAACTTTACAGCTCCAAAAATAAAATACACTACTATTTACAATTATTATATTTACATATATGTATATATTTTAAATAGGTGTACTAATTATTATTAATTACCATAGGTTTTTTTGTAGAGGAAACTAAAAAAAAATTATCATGTTTTTCGCTCAAGTGCATATCTAAAAGATGAGCAGATTGTAACGATTTACGGCAATAAATACAAGTGTAACGATGATTTGAATTATAATGTAAATCATAAGCAGTCATTGATGTAAAACTCATTGAACATCCATTAACATTACATTTGAAATGATCAGTTTTTCTAAAAAAAATATAGGCACATTACATTAATTAGTTATTAATTTGAAATATGGCATTACTCTGGTTCATTGAGTTGATCTTCTATTTCAAAAATTCCATCTCTTCTGTAGATTTTTAAAGAGTTGTCGACCGTTTTAAAAAGATCATCGTCAAGTCTTTTGTGTCCCGTACCACGAGCGAGTAATTGTTGAAGCTTCTCCATGTTAGCCGTCATTTCATTAATTATTATATTTTTTATGCGATTCAAACAGTCATAATTTGAATTCGTTTTTAATTAAAAATTTTGTCAGTTCAGTTTAAACGTTTTGTTTTAAATTTAAATTTGTAATTTACTAATTTAGTACCATACTACTGTTTGTATTTTTGTACTATCTATTATCTAGTTATCTTTTATCTACTAATCTACTATCAGCAAGCAACAAAACATTATCACAGATATCAACTTCTGATAATCTGATTTTAAATTATACAAAAAAAAAAAACCATTTTTAACAATATTATATTAATGTTTCTTTTTTATGTAAAAAACTAAGTCTCATAGTTATATTTTTAATATGTTTCCTCGTTTTATCTAATTATTAGTTTTATTATTATTATTGTATGTACCAATTGAAAGTGAGTTTTAAGTTTAAATAAATATGTCTGTTAACGATGAGTTTGTGGACATAATGACATCCAGGTTAGTACATTAGTATTGAGGAATTTTTCAGTTCAAATAAAAATCACTAATCGGCCAACTATTAATAGCATAAAAATATAAAATTATCATTGTCGATTAATAGCCATGTATACATTTGTATCTAATTAATCAAATGGTGTTATTTTGTACCAATTTAGTCCACCACATTCGTTTCGGACAACCGTACAAAGTCCTGGATCGAAAAAGAAAAGAGTAAGAAACAATAAAGATAATCGTGGATCAAGTGATGAAGAAAGGTGGTTAAAAGCTATTGAAACAGGAAAATTAGATGAAGTTGATGATGAGTTGAAAAAAATTAAAAAAAAAGATCCAAAATTGATGACTGCTAGACAAAGAGCCATGTTCGATAGAAAAACTGATAATAAGGAGTTCATTGAAGAACTTGTTGCATTACCTTCTGGTATTAATTATTATTAATTACTAATTTTCCAATGAGTTTATTTAAAATATAATTGCTATAGGATATCGAGAAAAAATATTAACCCCGGAAATGCTCCAAAAAAAAGCAATTAAATCACAGAAAAGAAAACAACAAGCAGACGAAAAAAGAGAAAATGACAAAAAACGTACTATGGAAAGACTATTGAAAAAACATGAAAGCAAATCTAAAATACATGCTAAAGGCCGAATGGCAAAAAAAAATGTTTATAATATTGTTTACGTCAGCAAAGGTAACCAGATTTCTTTAATGTTTCCAGAAGGTACAGATTTTCCTCTTAAAAGATCTTTAACTAAGTAAGCAATATTTATTTTAATATTTAATACTTGTATTCATTTTATATAATTTATTGCTAAACTTGACCTACAAAAAAAAAAAAAATAAAATAAAATAAAATAAATAAATAATAATAATAAATAAATATACCTTCCTTATTAATTTGCATAATTTGCATATGCACATACCTATAAATTTGTATTCCACTGCATACGAATAATACATCATTATAATGATGTTTTTAAATGTATTTAAATATATAATTATAATACCAATATATTATTATAAAATACTACACTTAAAATACTACACTTTCAATATGAAACGTTGATATTTCTTTGGTACACGGTCAAGGTGAGTCTAGTCAAACTATCAAGATTAGACAATAATCTTTGCTAAAACCTCTCTTTAAATAAATACCTATTTGGAATTAAAATATTATTTAATCCTAACTATCTACTTTATTATCATCGTATGGCTAGACGCCTATTTGGCAAAATTTCTAGACACTCTACCTAACCTAACTTAACCATGCCTGGTGGATGGTAGTAGCTAAGACAGTAGGCTTGTATCTTGCAGCGGTGGTCACCCATCCGCTGTCGAAACCTGGTTACGGTGCTTAACCCTTAAGTAGCTTTCCGTGAATGTTACGCCGACTACACTACACATCCCCCATATAATTATTGTAACTATTTCCTAATATAAATATTGTCTTAGATTATTATCATATGCATAAGGGTCTTGGTGGCTAAGCCCCTCCCCCCAATTTTTTTGTAGCCTACATATTGATGTAATATATGTGTATACTTTCCATGTGTATGTTGTAAAAATTTTAGCCCCCAAATATAAAATTTAAATAGCACCTATGATTATTATATTAACATTGTAAATGCATGTTTAACTAACATGCATATAAACAAACAAACATACAATTTATTATATAAAATTTTTACTTGGAAAATTATGGTAAATCCAGTAGATTATGCTAAATGGAAACCAATATTTTATTTTATTTCTTCTAACATTTAAGTATAAAAAAAAAAAAACATAAAAGTAAAATGTTCCTTTTTTAAACTTAATAAATGTGTAGGTACATAATTGTTAAATACACTTAGTAATCGTATTATTCACAAAGTTATATGTTAAATTATAAAACACTGATATAAAATTTGCATTATACATTTTTTTTTTTTTAAATATATTTTGTTTTGGTTATTATCATTTAATTATTTTATACTTATAAAAATAGATCTCCACCTATTCAAAAAATGTGTGGTGCAGAAGGATGTGAAAATCCCAAGAAGTATTCATGTTCTAGAACTGGCCTACCATTATGCAGTTTGCAATGTTACAAAGCAAATCAATTAAATATTTGGAATACTGTATGTTAATTAATTGTGTTTAAGACTTCTAAATTAGAAAGTGTGTATTTTTTACTATATTTAACAAAACTCATGTATGTACATATAAATCATTTTTTTATTTTATATTTTGTTAAAAATGTTTGTTTTGTATTATACTTGTATAAATTAATTGCACACACAAATAAACAAAATTATTTGTTAAAAAATATGATTTTCTAATATCTAATAGGATTATTTATGTATGTTTATATTTCCAACAGATGGCCTTGTTGATGGTATCAATTTTTTTAATTGTGTACCAAGTTTTCTGTCAATCATAACCTTAATCACAAACTCGCCTTGTTGAAATGGTCGAAAGGTTGATGGTACTATGACATAACTTGCCAAAGTTGATACTACAAATGTTTCAGAAATAACTTGTTTTACTTTAAATGTTCCAGAACTACCTTCTGGTTCAGTACATAAAAAATACTCTGCTCCTAATGTTTCTTTTTGATGATAGTCATTCTAAACAAAAAATATAAATATACACAAATATAATTAACATGATTATTTTTAGTATTAAGTAATTAATTACAATTTACTTTGTATAAAAAAAATGCAACGTATAATGGATTTTTTTTGTTGAGTCGTTTTACTTTTAATATTATTTTGATTGTAATAAATAAGTTTTCTTCGACAAGCCCTGAAAATTTAAAAAGAAAATTATGAAATATTAGTTGAAATAATTGTAAATGTATCATATAAAATATTACCCGTAGGAAATTTGAGCAAATATTGAGGGTTTGTTTCAAACATATCCAAGTTGTTCCTTGATCCACCAGCATTTAGACCATATATCCAACTACCATGAATTGTTAATACTTCTGGAAACCCCTATATAAATTAAATAAATAAATTTATGTTTTTAAACTAAAATTAAAAAAAAAAAAAAAAAAATGGATATAGTCCATATTTTGTATATAGCTGAGTATATGACCTATGTTAACACTAAATTCTTAGGTTTCTATATGATTTATATTTCTTAAGTTAATATTATGATAAAATAGGTAAGTAAAATCGAGTTTGTTAAAATTATAGTTTTTATATCATTTTTCCATTCTTTAAGAAAACTATTAAGAAATTTAATAAATCACCCAAATGAAGTATAGATACTAAATCTAATCCTTTAAAAAAGCATACCCAGTTCGTGGTAATCCAGGCACGTATTTAAGGGGGCGATAGGGGCGATCGCCCCCCCCCCAAGGACCGTATAATATTACACAAAATTCAATAATTAATTTAATTTTAATAGAAATATCCCAATAATTTTGTAAATTAACTCTTTTTACGTTACAATGAAATTGAATACCTGAATAAGTCTAGATATATATTTGTAACATAATATAATAATACCAGTGGCGGCTCCTGATCAAGGGAGTGCAACTTTAAATATCTCTCTTTATATGGAGAATAATATAACATATAATCATACAGTTTAAACATATAGTTTATGTGTATTTATTTTAATTGAATATAAAGTATAAATATATGAGTATTCAACTTATGATATATATATATTTATAAAAAAAAGTCGCCCCTCCCCCAAGATCACGGTCTAGATACGTGCCTGTGGTAATCTGACCACATTTATTGCTTAAATCGTGCTTTCATAAAAAAAAAATAATAAAAAACAATATACATTATCGTAAAAGGTAAAACCAAAATATTCTTCGCTTTCATTTAGAATTTAAAAACCTATTCACGTACTTTAGAGTTATTATAATCATCTTGTAAGGTATTTGTGAATATTTTATTGTTTTGTTCCTCACAGACATCCACTTGTTCGACCTGTCAACATTAAATAATTTTACTCGTAAATGACAATAAAATAATTTAATTTTGTATTTATAATTTATGAAAACAAAATAATACATAATATAAATAGGTAATGTAATGTGTTATTTATTTTTAAAATATTAAATAAAGAATCTATCTGATAGTCTATCTTATAGTCAGGGCTTAAAGTGGGAAGGAAGTGCAGGGGGACTCAAATACCATAGACATTTTGAGCGTTCCATGTTTTTTTTATAAAATGTAAAAATCATAAATTAACACAATTGCAACACATTAAAGAATAATATAAGTCTTACATATAACTTAACCGATAGTGTGATAGAACCTTACAACAAAATATAATAAGTCTTTATATATTATTGTTTTTATAAAACTTATCGAAAATAAAAGATTTTTCTAAATGGGTGCATATAAATAATAAAACAAATAATTATCACTTTATTACTTTGTTATTGAGTGTTCCAGAGAACCTTTTTAAGTAGTTGATTAAAGGGGACACTTTTTTTGTGCTCTCAGAGGTAGGAGGACTGAGTCCCCTTGCGTCCCCCCTCACTTTAACCCCTGCTTATAGTCTCTGATTGCAATTGATTGCACTTGTACTATTGATTAACTGCAATAGTGCAATTTGGATAATTTAACATAGGCCGGTATATTTAAAATTCTTCCATAATTCATTAATTCATAAGTATAATATTAAATAATATTATAATTTAAAATAAATGATAATAATATATAGGTATTATATGAATCGCGTTATAATAATATTTATAAAGTAATTGTAATTAATATAGGTTATAATTTTTATTGTAACACGTAAAACGTTATAATTAAATAATATTTACTATTTTGATTTTTCCAATTAAAACAAAAAAAATTCGAATGAAAACCGTATAATACTTTTCAAAATTTGAACGATTAATGTATTTATATCTAACTAATATGAACTTAAGTAGGTACATTAAAATGTAATAAAGTATAAAGATACATACAAATGCGAGAAATTGTTTATTTTGTACGAATGTTCCGGATAACATGATTATTAAAATTAAATTTTAATTTTTGAAATATTTATTTCATCAAACATTTACCTACTCACACGAAAAGCGTACAAATTTACGCGGTAATTTTTTTTTATTTTCTTCGTTTACTTTTATAGCATAAACATTATTTTATTACATATAAGGGACGATTGATGTCAAGGACAGATGCATCGTCTGATACAGAAATGTACTCTTACACGTTAAATATACTTAAACAGTCTTATGAGTTTTAAAACAACTATAAATTATAAAATTATATAACTAATAACTATCATATAAATAACTTAAACGCGTATTTAATCAAATTAAAAAAATTTCAAAAATGAATTACCTACCCAATTAATATTATCGATTTGTTAATAGTTCAATATAATATGCAAACCGCAAAGTATTATACAACGATGGGCCGCTTAGGTTAATCGGCCACACGATTATTTAGATTAGAATATATTAAATTCAACATGGCTATATTATATACCCTACGTATTATATACAATTATACTCAGTTACTGTATTTAGTCGGGTGAAAAACGAATTTTCAATGCTTAATACAGAAAGGGTATAATTTACATTTTATTTTTCCGGAACCGAGTACTTATTTTTATTTTTTTAATTATTTTTTATCGACTTTTTCTTTTGAATTGTTAACGTATAATATACGAGTATTTAAACTTAAGCTACTCGTTTGGAATAATTATCAACAATTTTCGTAAAACAAACAAATTCGAAAATGAATTAAACATAATATTAATATAATAATTCCGTACGTGGGTATAACATTGAATTGACACTTATTATTATTATAATAATAGGTACACGATAAATCTTATTAAATTCTCAATTTTATAATATAGTCTTGTAATTATTTCTCTGTATAATTACAGAAGCACATGTCCGTCGCCATTGAACTTATATCAATTGAACGTTATAGGTCATGGACGTCCCCAGGGGGGGGGCGAAAAGGGGCAACCCCTTGGATTTTTTCGGGTAAATTATTATAGGAAATTACTTAATATAATAATAGGTAATACCACGAAATAAAATATTAAAATATTTTTTAATTAAAATTTTTTTCCTCCCCTTGACCTGCAATTCCTTGATAACGGTCAAATGAAAATTATTTATAAAAAAAAAAAAAAAAAAAAAATTGCAAGTATACCGTTTAAAATTTATCGTACCGGACTTAAATCTTTTTTCTTTTTTCTTTTTTTTTTCTCTATTCGTCCGTTTAAATATTTATTGTACATAATATTCTTACCTGTACTACTTTGGTGATTCTGTGGACGGGAAACGCCGTGTCCGTCCACCGCCGTCGATCTTCCGATTCGTCCGACGTGCGGATCCTTGTCGCGTTTTTGCAGTGCAGTCGTTCGTTCGTACGTCGAACGCCGCGGCGGCGATCGGTCGTATTTCGCGCGTCCGTGAAGCCGTCTTCGCCGTCGCCGTTGTCCCGAAGATCCGGCGAGGACGTCGTGCTCCGCGAGTCCAACGACTTACGATTTGAATGTCCGCATCCCATAGTGGCCGCCGCATGTCCCGCGACGACTAGACGCCATCAACGTGTGCATGTGTGCGTACGCGGACGGTTCTGTCACCGCCACTATACAATATAATAATTATTGTAACATATAACTTGGCGCGGAGACACACGCGCGCGCAGAAAACGACGCGGCCGTCGCCACCGCCGCCAGTCGTGTATGTCCGCGTGACCGCTCGCGCAGTAACACACTCATTTATAATAGACACATCGCGTGTTTCGCCGACGCTGACACTCCTCTTTATTATAATAATAATATATTATATATGATAGGGGTATATATTATACCATAACCATATTATATATACCAACTTATATAATATTTTACAAAAGTTTTTCCATGTGATGTTGGTCGCAGGAATCGATTTTTCATTTTTCTATTTACTATAACGCGCGGTGTGTCCTCGGTGAACGCGATTTTGCGAGAGAGCGGGCAACAAATTTTTATTTTTGGTTCCGACGCGGGCGACCAACGCACTATTTTCTGTAGTGCGGTGAGAGTTGTTTCCGTATAATTTATGGTTAAATAGTTTTTTTTTTTTATTTATTTTTAAATAATTTATTTAAATAATTAATTTTTTAATATGGATTCAAGAATAGAAATTTTGATATCCGAAGTTCAAAAGAAGCCTATTTTATACAACACGAAAGATAAAAATTATCGTAATCGAGTTTTAGTAGATAAAGCGTGGAAAATTGTATCATCAAAAGCTGAATTTCCAAGTAAGCAGTGTTATATTATTATTTTTCAAAATTCTATACACAAAACGCACGTGTATTTATATTATTTAATAAATTTGCACGCCTGTTTAAATACTATTTATTATAATAATATTAAACTAACAATTAATTTTAATTAAAATAAAAATAAAAATAATTATAAAAAAGTAACAATACAAGTGTATTATTTTAAGAGTGTAAAATTATAATATTATATTGGTTCAATTTATTTTTCGTTTATTTATTTATTGTCCATAAAATATTTACAAAATTTATTTCGCACTTCAATCGCTGAATGAGATGCATGGTTATTTCTTCTTGAAGTTCCAACGTTAACATTTTTTCTTCTTTCATATAATGTCATCTGTGTGTCTACGAATCCAATAAATTCCTTTGGTATACCTTCAAAGTCTATTATTATATTATGAAGAACTGCAATAGCCTGAATAATTTTAGTAGCTTTATCAACACTTGTTTCAATTGCAGGTTTATTTAATATTCCCCATTTGGCTGCTGCAATGCCGAAAGAACACTCTACAGTCATTCTGGCTTTAGATAAGTTATAATTGAAAACTGCTTTTTCTTCATTATCTCGGAGTTGATTTCTAGGGAATGGTCTCATAAGATAATTCCGTAAAGGAAATGTCGCATCCTCGATAAAAACATACGGTACAGTTGTGTTACTGTTAGGCAATTTCTCTTCTTTTGGTATATTTAATGACTCATTTTCTATATATTTTTGAAATTTTGAATTTGACAGCACTCCACTATCGCCGTCTTTTCCGTAGGCTCCAATATCAACGGTTATATATTTATAATTAGCATCGGTTACAGCCAGTAGATTTAATGAAAAAAAATGTTTGTAATTATAGTACATATTGCCGGAATTCGCCGGGCATTTGATACGGATGTGTTTCCCATTTATGCTTCCAATACAGTGTGGAAAACCCCATTTCGTATAAAAATCTTGTGCAATTTTTTTAAACAAATCTGAAGTAGGAGTGGGTATATGAATTTTTTGCAAACAATCCCATATAGCTTGACATGTTTCCCCGACAATTGTGGCAATGGTAGTTTTTCCAATTCTAAAAGAATAAGCCAATCGTCTGAAAGGAGTTCCATTAGCCAAATAACTAAATAAAAATACAAGATTAATAATTTAATTTAATTAAATTCATTAATTATTGTATAATAATTATAATATTACTAAAATATTTAATATAACAATTAAATTAAAATAAATATTTGAAAAAAACTTCTATACCGCATGGGATACAGGTGTGCAAATCATTTAATTTTAATTAGAATTTGAATGCAATGATAAACCATTGCATTCGTAAAAACGATTCTGAGCAAAGTTCAGTCAAATTATAATATAGGTATTTTTTTAAATATTGACATTTTTTATTAAATATTTAAAACGCAAAATTTTATCACACATATAATACATAAATTAACACCCTATATAATTTTCAAGTCTCTAAGTTCTATATAAATGCTCATAAAATCCCTTGTCACATAAATGACTATATTTTGTAGAAAAATTAACCAAACGGTTCCAAAATTTTACCACATATATATAGTATCTATGAATTTTCAAGTCTCTATCTTTAAAATAGCCTCAGTTATCGTGAAATATTGAAATCGAATTCGTCGAAATTTCATTTTTCGTAAAAAATGCCGTTTTTTCTACCGCCTAGGGTCAATTTTAAGAAATTCGAAAAATGATCTAAATAAGGTACCAATCAGATCCACTTTGCAACCGGAATCATATGCTATTCGTGAAAATCGAAGCATTATTTCGGGTCGTAAAAGTGTTTTCAGATTAAATAAAGAAAAAAAAAATAATAAAAATAATCACACATTATTGTAAAACCAATACATTCTTCGCTTCGCTCAGAATCTAAAATATATTTATATAATATACGTATACGTATGTATAATTTTAGATGAGTATGTAAAACAAAAATGGAAAAATCTTCGGGATCAGTTTAGGAAAGAATTGCATAAAATTCCAGTGAGTTGTTCAGGAGACGAAGCTACAGAAACTGATATAAAATGGCCTTATTTTCAGTCTATGCTTTTTTTGAGAGATATCCTTCAACCAAGACCAACAAAAAGTAGCTTAGATAAATCTAAGTGTTTTGATGATAGTCTTGAAAGTCTTAGCGAGTCAAATGAAAGTGAAAATATAAATGAAAATTATGAACATGATAGTATTGATCAGAGTAACAACAGAGAAAATGATCAAGTCAGTGATAGCACGTCATATTTTAAACGACCTAGTTCTGAATTTGTAGTTTCTGATGAGAAAAGCTCTCAAATCAAAAAGTCAAAAACAAAAAAAAGGTTACAAAAGGAAGATGGAGATTCAAGTAAAATGACTGAATTTGAAAAGCACATGATTACTCTAGAGTCCCAAAAATTACAGATGTTGCAAGGACCTGGAGACGAAGACTTAAATTTTTTTAAATCTCTACTACCTTATTTTAAAAAGTTACCAGATTTGTCAAAAATGAATGTCAGAACTCAAATTCAAAATATAGTATTTCAGGAATATACAAAGGTTATACAAATGAATTAACGTTATTCGACTATGAATAACTATGCAAGAACTGTACCAATTTCAATTTTCTCTACACCATGTCACCAGTTCCTTCTTCCTTGAATCTTTCGCTGAAGAACAAACTGTAAATACTTACTGTTGAAACCCAGCAGATAATTGGCCACATAACTTTTAAAATTTTTATTTTATTCAAAAAATGATTTCCTATAATTTATTATATTTTAAAATATAAAAAGAAATTTTTATTTTATTAATTTATTAAGTTAATACATTTTTCAGTTTTATGTAGTAACTATAATTCAATAAAAAAATGTTACAGGAAGGTAAAACTGTCTTACTTTATTGTTAGAAATAGTCGTTCTTCAGATGATATTGGTTTACAAAAATTTGTTGTAGTTCGCGTAATGTCGGATCGAATTTCATTCAGAATATAATCAAATGTTTTAATACTCATTCTTGTATATTCAAAAAATTTACTAGGATATTTTCTTAGTTGACCATATAATGTATGAAATTCACCATATAAATGTCTGTCTAAAATTATGAAATTAACATACAATTTACTATAATTCCATTTTATACAAGATATGCTTAATAATAACAAGTATATTAAAACTACCTTCAAATTATTTAAAAAATAAATAAAATACCAAATTAATGCGAGAACTTACCTAGGTAAATTATGTTTGTTTTTTTTCTTTGTCGTTCCTTTTTATTCGATAATTTTTTTTTCTTCGTGGCATTATAGTACTTTAATAGTGAATTTTCAAAAAGAATTATATTACTTGGATCCATTAGAATATAATAATATAATATAATATTTAACAATGAAATATAAAATACTTCCAAAACAGTCAACTCTAAACTTGAAAGTGATTGAAAACACATTCGCGCTTATCGATCGTAGGCAACCAGAACACTGCTCCCTCGCTCGCGTGGAATATCGCGTCACCCGCACGCTAGACCGCCCGCCCCTATACTCACAAAATCGCATTCACCGAGGACACACCGTTATACATAATATAATAATATATACATGTGTAATTCATAGGCGGTTCTACGGGTGCAGTCTCAGCAGCCTTGGCTGCATCTGACACTTCAGCCCGCCTCAAATTTTTACCATGGGGTTATATAATAATTAACAAATGGAAATAAAATATAACATTGTAACATACAAATTACAATTTTCATCGGAAATTCTGCCAATGCCAAATTTGAAAAATTATCATTGTTAACTTTTAAGTGATATTAGCAAATAGAGTAACTCAGCTATGTATTGACATTAAAATTATCAGTATCAACAATCTTTTTTTTTAATGAACTTGTCAAGTGAAATCAAAGTGTTCATAATTTTTATTTGTAATACAGTTACTTTTTAAGTTTTAAACACTAAATACTAAAATGAATGCACTTAAAAGTTTCAAGACATTACACAGTTTTTTTTAGTTGGTGAGGGGGCTAGCCAGTAGCATTAGTGCATTACTCATAGTAAAGTGACCTGCAAAGTCTTGGCCGAAGGCCTTAGCAACCAATATAACTAGTTATTATTATTTCTTTCTTCTGCAAAAAAATTTTAATTTGTAGAAGTTTCAAGACCCCCTTTAAATGTTCACTTATGGCTGCATCTGAGATTCATTCCTAGAGCCACCTATGATGTGTATAGTTGGGTTAGGACGACTTAGGACAGATATAATATTACAGGTAGGTGAATAGATCTTTTTATAGAATATACCAATATAGTGGTAACCGGTAACGTATAGTTATACGTGTAGTTATACTTTAACTGTATATGCTCGTCACTCGTATATATGTTATCAGGGTGGATACAAGGGAGGGTTATGGAGCTCGAACCCCTCCCTTAGCTAAATTAACCATTTACTTTTGAAGGAATTGCAAATGACTTTTTTTTTTAATTATATACCTATCAAGGACGTAGATTGGGGGGGAGACGAGGAAGGGTGACTGTCCCCTTAAAATATTCAAGAAGGTCATTGCCCCTCTTGACAAGTTTCAAAATTATAATAATAAATAACTATTTAACTTGGTATTTAAGTCTTGGTAAAAAAATTTTGACTTTTAAAAATACTAATTATATAATAGTAAATATTATCGCTATGAAAAATAAAGTTTTAAATATGACTCCAAGGACAGATTTATGTATGGGTTTAAATTTATATATAGTTTTAAATAATTTTGTAATTTAATAAAAAAAATTTACGTAATTTTATCATTTGATGTACCTATACATACCTATACATTGTTAAATTAAACTGCAATAAATAGAATATGTTCTCGCAATTTATAAAGAATAAGCTCAAAGCACACCACTTTATTAGGATGCAATAGAAATTTATTTAACCTACCAAATATAATATTTATAATAATTTTTTCCCCCTATAAAAAAAAATGACCAAATTACGCCTATGATCGTTATATAATGTATAATATACTTATTGGCCTATATTATCATTACCTACTATTATATCTGACATTATATTAATATAATATTCGATATTCCTATATGAATATATATTATAATTATAATGATTGACGTTTCCCTAGAATCGTCGACGACCCGACACGACGGGTCAAGGTTTTTGGTCGAAAAACAATATTCTTTATAATAACATGACCTACTACTATAATAATTATACATATATTTATTATACAATACATAATAATTTTCCGAAATTACGTTATTATTATTATTATTATTATTATTATTATTATTATTATTATTTCGGTCGAAATCGTAACGCGCACGTGACTCGTAGAAAAAATATGTCGACAACTACCGCAACTATGGTACAAAATATATTATGTTCCTGCTGCAGGAAGTTATAATATAATATATAGCGTTTCCGGGATATGCGTGCTCGCCGTGACTCGAGTCACAAGTTACAATATTATAATAATGAGTAAAATTCTCATAATTAAAATAATACGACTATGATAAATACGACGATGATGAGTTCCACGCGGATGTTAAAATGTTTAACTATAATGTATAGAACGATAAGCAGTCCGTTACACAAGATCCATAAATTTTTCGACCAACGATAATAATTAATAATTAATTTTGTGGTTATATTTTATAATCTCGAGTCTATAAGTGTCCTTCAAACACAGGCGGAAATCCACTGACATTTTTGGGGGGTTATCAAGACGAGTGTTTTGATGTTAGATAATCCAATTTAATATAATTATTACTATTAAGTATTATAGTACAACGATACGTATAGAAAAATATAATTATTGTAAAAACGAAAACGAATAATTGATATCATAAATAAAATATTAAATAATAAATATAATATAATGTAATACGCGACAAATATTTCAGGGGGATAATTTAGAATTCGAGGGGAATAAGCTCCTTCAAATCACCCTTAGAATTTCCGACTATATGCTTTCAAGCTCTATAATTGCGATCTCCTCGTATATTTTTGTTTTATCGCATTATGACCTAAATATTCGCATCACAAATAATTGCAAGAAAAAAAAAATTTAAGAAATAATAAAAACTTATAATTTACCAGGTAATATTACAATAGCTGTATATTATTTTTGATATATACGAAAACGATCGAGGTAAGGGTTGTAAATGTAGGTTACGATAGGATAGGTCGATACAGTACGATATATACGAGTATATAGGTATATATAATTTATTTATATACTTATACGCGGTCAACTTATATGTATAACATACAGGGGCGGATCTAGAAATGATAAAAGGAGGGGACTAAAAAACACACCTATAAATTCAAAATATAATAAAATTATCAAAGAAATATACCATTGAATATAATAATATACAGGGTCCGTCAGAACAAACGCATGTTTTAAAATTATTAATAATATATTAATAAAATGTATTATATAATAAGGGAGAATAACGTAAATATAATAACGCCCGAATTTACTATGCACATAATATAATATTATAAATAAATAATATTTTCATACAAATATATAAAATTAATTTCTCACCCCATATATTAGGTAAATATATATAATTCGTTATTCTACTGATCGAACAAATAGAATATAAATAACAATACGATGATAAGTATGACGACCAAAATGACGTCTAAGAGGAAAGAGAGTATATGTGTCTATACTTCCGTGTTTTGATTATGGTACCTACGTTATATAGATCGACACACGGGAATGAGCAAATACTTACATTGCTAGTATCTGTTTATTATTCGATATTTAGAATTATATTAAAAATAATTGTCCAGAGTAGATTATATTTTATATAACCAGTATAAATGTATAATATAATAAGTAAAAGTAGGTATAATTATATGAAAAATTGAAAAATTATATCAATACTTATAACTTTATAAGTTATAACCTTAATCCAATTCAAGTGAATGTAGTTGGTACATGGTACTTTACTTAGGTCATTTTTCGAATTTCTCAAAATTGACCATATGCGATAGGAAAGAAGACCAAGAAATATGATGAAAAAACAGTGTTTTCACGAAAACTGAACGAATTCGATTTCAATATATCACGATAAATCAGGAAATTTTGAACTTAGAGACTTGAAATTTTGTTGAATATTCATATATGTACTGTATATATGTAATAAAATTTTGGAACCATTACATTCAATTTTCTACAAAACATAGAACTTAGAATATTTCATAAAATTCTCGTTCATTACTTATACTTTTAGTATATCACTTATGTAATATCTTACTTATGTAACTTACTTATTATATTTACCCATCCTGAAAAGCCTACCAGGGTTAATTCAATAAATAAATTTTATATTATTGTCTAATTTTTTTTTTACATACGTGAATAATATTAGTGTAAATATTACATTATTATATTTGTTTATATATTTTACCCACATAAAAGTAAAATGTCAAACATATAAAATCTAATAAAAAACAATAATATTTTTATTTTTTAATGTAAATGCTTTCATTTTTCAATATTTTAGCACAACAAACCACAATAATACTATCATAATAATTTATTTTATTTAATTGAGTTTTAATTGACATTTAATTTGTGTGTATAAGTGTAACTTGCAATCAAATATTATTTAATTACAAGAACTAGTAATAAACAACATTCACTAAAATCGTATACAAAACATCTGTGTGGTTTCGACTTTCGAGTGCATAAACTATTAAAATGTATATATTATATTGTAGTTTAATATGAAACAGCTTAAATGTTATACCTGGTTTTTACGAATTTATTTAGAAAATACTTATTTAGATTTAGATTAAAAAATAAATAAATACTCGTGTTAACACCTTTTAATATGTTTAATATACAGAATACGTAGAATAGTATACATCAATTGTATAACATATTGATACTATTTTTTCTATTTTTTATGAATTCATAATAAAATAAAGCAAATGCTCATTTCTATTTTAAATAATATAATTATAATTACATTTATTGATACGAGTATAAAAAAATAAAACATTGTATTTAATTTTTTAAATAACTAAAAATGAAAGATAAATGATCTTTATACACGTAAGTGATACTTATTTCTATATAAGTTTAAAACACTAATCAATTCTATTAATCGTCATTCGTCAGTCAAATTCATACATTTTCACGTTCATTTCAAAATTTAATTTATTTTATAGTGAAAATTATTCATATTATACAATATTTTAATACTAATAAAAGTTAACACTCCTGGGTCCTGGGATAGATCAAAAAAATTAAAATTAGTAGGTTATATATAGTAGGCCTATCGCCTATATTATGTATTATTGAATGATCAATTAACATACGAGTATTATAACAAAGCGACAACATTAACAATTAATACATATAATTATTAGTTTATATTTTTATTCATTTCAAATTTTATGAACTGCGATATAACATACCATAATATCATTTTAATAATTCTATAATCAATAACGCGGTTATATTAAAGTAACGAATAAAAATTACACGTCATAATATTATATTATAAATTTATAACTTATTAAATAATTAATTATTAACATCATGATAATGTAAGAATGTAGAATGCATGGGTGTAGCTGTTTTGCATATACTATCAGCCGTGTGACTCACGATCGAAAATCTTAGAATACATACCTAATATAGGTAAGTATTATTTTTATTATTTCTCAATACATTTAAAATAATGATTAATAAAAAAGACAAGAAATTTTCAAATTTTATTAAAGCATACTGATAAATAGGTTGACGCATTTCCAAATTATTAGAAAAATTGCATGTCTTAATTTTTATTTATATGAGTTTTAAGTTAAAATTTTAGTAAAATCAATATATCGTATACAGTGAAACCTCTAAATACCGGACACTCTCGGTCGCCGTAATTTTGTCCGTTATTTAGAGGTGTCCGGTATTCAGAGGGGAAAAATTTTCGAAAATTCAAGAATCTCAATTTTTTCTTTCAAACTTAATCTTTTTCTTTTGCTGGCCATTGCGTACTACAAAACCGTATGTATTGGAATCACAAATACAACTAAACTAAATACGTATTAAAAATATACGAGTAGGATAACATCACAGAACATAAACTAGAAAAATGTTTTTATCGATTCGATAATGGACGGATAAGATAAATTGTAATTGCACATAGTATAACGCCGGGTTTTTACTCGCCGTGTCACTCGTGGTTTCCCGTCGGTGTCGGATACAACACGAGTATTTGGATTTCCCCCCAAAATACACTATTATGTGTTTAAAATATTATTTCAATCAAATATTATTTCAAATATGTATCATTATTATAATAAAAATTATCAAAATTAGAAATTAAATTGCCATAAAAGTGTCCGTTATTTAGAGTGTCCGGTATTTAGGGGTTTTCCCATATAAAAGTGGTGAAAATGTTCCCGTTCCCATAAAATCGTCCGCTATTTGGAGGTGTCCGCTATTTAGAGGTGTCCGTTAAGGGAGGTTTCACTGTATAATATGTATAAGGTATAAAGTGTTATGCTGTTTAATATATTACGTATATATTATTATTTAATAAAATGTCTATTTCCTTATTAATGTACGTGATGTTCCGTATTTAAATCGAAATATCGATAAACTATAATGAATTATTGACTAGCCCAGACGTATTAAAATTAAAATTATATATACATATATAAAGTGACTGGTCTGAAATGTCTGAATATTTTAAAACATATAACGACACCATATTAATGACGGTCAGGAAAGAAATGCAAGAAATACTCGTATAAATAATATAATTCTAGAAAGAAAAAAATATTTTTATTTGACGAAATTTACTAACTAACTCGTTAATAAAAATCACTATTAAACTGCTATATAATAAAATATTAATTTTTCAAAATTTTTATAAAATATTTGTCAATTTTATTTAACATTATTGTAAAATATTGTAATATAATAAGAAAAATCCATATAAATAATTTAAATATTGATTTTACTGAAATTTCAAGTTAAAACGGCTATAATAAAAAATTGAGAATAGAGATTTTTCTAATATTTTGATACGGTGTTAAGTAATATGTATATAAATTCAGTAAAATTTTCAGACCTTAATATCATAAATTGCCAATTTTATCAAACATTATATACGTAAAAACGAGAATTTTACGAAATATTCAAAGTCCAATATTTTGTAGAAAAATTAACCAAACGATTCCTAAATTTTACCACATATATATAATAGCTATGTGAACACCTAAAAAAATTTTCAGGTCTCTATCTTAAAAATTGCCTGAGTTATCGTGAAATATAGAAATTGAATTCGTCAAACTTTCATTTTTCGTGAAAAATGCCGTTTTTTCGTCATTTTTTCTACCACTTAGGGTCAATTTTGAGAAATTCGAAAATGACCTAAATAAAGTACCAAATAGATCCACTTTCCTACCGGAAACATATGCTATTCATGATAATCGGAGCATTATTTCGAGTAGTAAAAGTAAAAATGTCTTCAGTATAAAAAAGAAAAAAAAATCACACATCATTGTAAAACCAATAAAAAAATAAAATAAAATAAAATTGTAAAATATCTTATAGAGTCAATTTTGAGGAATTAAAAAAGAAGACCTAAGAAAACAAATAAAGTACCAACTACATCTACTTTCCTCTCAGAATCTGAAATATAAAATAGATGTTATCAATGAGTTACTCACTAAATACTTGAAAGACGCCATTTCGAAATTGATATCATTTTCTTCCGTTCAGTTTGAAAACTCAACCAGTGATCGAGATGTATACTGTTGAGGAATCTGTGACTCTGTGTACTGCGAATGTCGGATATCTTGGTCTGTTATATTTAATATATAATGTGAATACACATGGCCGAATTATGACCAAGACATCATGTATAAGACAAACGACCTTCCTCGAATAAGATTTTTTTAAATATATTTTATTATTTATAATATTGATCTCGTAAACGAGGTCATAATAAAAAACTAAAAATATTGTTCTAGGTTCAAAGGGGAAAAATGAAACAAAAAAGAAAATGAAGAAAATGATAAAAAATTGTTGTCATTGAAAACAAAATATTCAATTTTTATTAAAATTATTATGTTGTTTAAAAATCTACTTTAAATAAAATATTTGATATAAAAAATAATAATACCTATATTCATATTAATTTTTTATCCGAGTCAATGATAATTAATATTTACTAATTGTATTTATTTATTCATTGTTAATTAAATATGTTGTATACGATTCTGAAATATAGGTTAATTAAATAATTATTTTACAACATATAATTAGTTATAAATATTCTTAATTATTATTTATAATAATTTATATACCTGCTATAAATATATAAATGTTAATACGTAATTATTATAAATTATAATGAATAAAATATGTAAAATAAAATAAAAACATAATATTATAATAATTAAATCTTATAAGAATTTTTAAAATGTAATATTATAGCCTATATAGGTAATTAAAAAATGGTTTTCATTACAAAAATTATTTATATTCATAATCACAACTAATCGCTTCTACCCTTCTACCTTCTATTGATCGATATAAAAATCGATAATAAACAATCGTATTATGATTATAAATATAAGTCAAAGGTAAAAAAGTTCGAGTAAGAAATCCGAGAAAAGTACAATTAAAAAAAAAAAACAAACAAACAAACAAAAATTCACCAATATGTGCCTCTTAAAGATTAAAATTTTAGAAAAATGTAATTATCGTATTTTTATAATAGACGAATAGTTATTGGTTATTCACAACTCTCTTGAAGCACCCTACACAAATTATAGATATTAATTATCATTATTTGTTATGCATTTATGCACAAATGACAAATTAATTTCAAAACAAAATTTTATGCTGGCAAACAAATAATATTGAAAAATTAAAATTTTTTTTTAAAAAATGACCTTCTTTAAAATAATAATATACCTATACCTACCTCACTACGTGTTCATAAATAATTATGATACATTTTTATTATTAAGCGTTTTTATATTCCTTGATTTCAATTTGAAATCCTCAACATTTATTAAGAATAAGGTATATTATGGTATACCAACCACATAAGACATAAGACATAACCATAGTTTTTCTGTAAAACAAATAAAAATAAAACTATTTTTATTGCCTATTATGTTTTCAAATTTAAATTATTATTTATTATATCTGTTTATTTACACAAATAACGAATTTTTATAACTGTTCGCAATAAAAAAAAATTTTAAAATTATTACCTATATTTAACACATTAACAAATATTGTATTATAGAGTAATATTATACTTAAATTTTATTAGACACTTGGGTAATAAAGAACCATAGACCTATAAACTAAGTTTACCTATTTAGAGAACATTTAAAACTGTTAGATATATTTATAGGTTAGGCGAGTACCTATCATATAAATTGATAAAATATAATATTTTAATTTAAAATAAATATTTGCTAATATATTAGTTTATACGATTAATGTTAATAAAATATTATTTTATTACAATTTGAACGTTTCAGTTTGTCCACAATGATCAATATGCCAAATGCTATAGTTTATTATTATTATTAATTCGTATTGGAATATAATTTATTTATTAGATTTTCGCGATTTCGTAATATTAATATATTATTAGTTATAAGTTTATTACCTTTTGTCCTATAATTATTTTTTAAGGTCGACACCGACAACCGCGACTCGTCACGCTCATTTGTAATATTGTAATTTTTAATAGTTATAAAACAATTTTTGACTTGCCGACTTAAACGGCTTAAATTCAGAATAAAAATCAAATAATTTTAAAAATGATTGGTTTTTTTAAATTTATATTTTCTATCGAATTAGTAATTAGTATTAACTATTAATAATAATTTAATAGGTCAGCATTTTATAGATAATCATTTTCTTTTTGCAAACGAATTTATTTTTCGCGTTTTTATTTTTATACAGGTTAGTGTCGTTACGTACGGTTGGTACCATGAACTAAGATAGAGTTCATAGTTGGTAGTTGGTACTAAGATCACAGTGGGAGAGGATCTTTCTTGGTTCGTGATACCAACCGAAACAATGATAAGAAAAATAACAACAACAACAACGACTACAGGTAGCAAACTAGCAACACTAAACTTTACCAAAGTGATTGGTGAGCACGACTCGTTTTATAGTCGTTTCGTGAGTACCAGTATTTTTTGTTTTTTTCATCGTAAATTCGTAATAATTAAATTTATAAATAATTCTCTGAATTCAATTTGTTCACAGTTTTCTTCTCGTTTCTCATGTGAAACGCTTAAACATGAAAAACGTTTTTCTCATCACTGTTGTCGGTTCGTTGTTAGCATTCGTGTACGTCAGTTACGCCTGCAACGAGGCCGTCTGTGCGTCAATTGTGTCCAAATGCATGATCACACAATCGTGCAAATGTGATCTGGTCAACTGTTCGTGTTGCAAAGAATGTTTCAGCTGCCTCAACAACTTGTATAGTGAATGTTGCTCATGCGTGGGTAAGTCGTTAAATAAAACGGTTTTAGACACCGATGTAAAACTACATTATTTTTATTATTGGTTACACGGGTTATCTTTTTTTCTAAATATATTAATCATTGATTTTTCTTAGTAATCGTGTCCATAAAATATTAATATTTTCAATACCTAATGGAAAATGTATGCATTTAATTTTTCAGAAATGTGTCCAAAACCAAATATCACTACTAATGCATTGAGTAGAAAAAGTCATGTGGAAGATTTACCAGAACCTATAATGACATTGTTTTACGCACTCGTTTCTGAACCAGATATACAACAACGATGGGAAACATTAACATACCCCATTGACTATAACATTGATATGTTGAAACCAGAACTTCAAAAGGAAATAAAACTACTGCAAAGTAAATTCCTTTAAACCATCTAATATTTATATGATGTTCTTAAAATGATTTATTAACTTTGCAATTAGAAAACTCTGCTCAAGATGTATTTCCTGTAAAAGATGTCATAACTTTTAATTGCTCTGTTGTCTATCTAAGTCAATGTTTGTCATGGAATAAATGTAAAGGATCATGTATGTCAATGGGTGCAAAGAGCTACAGATGGTTTCATGATGGATGTTGTGAATGTATTGGTGAACTTTGTATAAATTATGGATTAAATGAAAGCCGGTGATTATTAATACATTTTTTTAAATTAATGTATTTATGACTAAATAACAAAATTTGATCATCAATATGATTATTAGATGTAAACATTGTCCCTCAAAAGGAGCTGTAGTACCAATAATTAGTGAAGCAGATTACGGTGATGAAGAAGATGACGATGATGAAATGGTACAATAAGTAGTATATTTCATTACTAAATAGAATATTCAAATGTATTGTTGACAGAAAAATCATATCAATAAATTGCATTATATAATTAATACAGTAATAAATTACTCTGTAATGTTCATAAATATTATAATTAATAATACTTAGTTTCTTTTGACTAAGATAGTTTATTTGTGTCAATAAATGCTTTTATTAGTTGCAGCACTGACACACAGTAGATCTGAGTATCAAATAAATGATCAATAATCTTATTTTAAGTTATATTTTAATTGTAGACTTTATTTATAGTTAATTTTATAGTTTTATTATAGATGTTACTATGTATACTATATTATTTAAAAATAAATTATGTGCCATTTTTAATATATATTTATACACTGAGTGATGAGAATTTTATGTTGCAAACATAATGGAGTTATTAAAAATATATTTAATTCCCACTATTTTTGTAACTAGAAGTACTGATATTCTATATAATTACATTTTTATATAATGTATACGGGATAATTTCTAAATAGCATTTTTAAATATTCTAATAAAAATATATTTATATATTAACATGTTAACGTCTGTATACCAAATTTTATCCTCATAACTTTTCAAAACATTAAACTATATTATTATAATTTATAAACATTATTAATTATTTAGATATAATTAAAAAATATTATAAATTATAAATATGAATTTAATATTGTAAATTACAATAATAATTAAGTATTTATTAAAATGAATATAAAACAAGCAACAATTATTTAGAACTATTGGATTATTATGTTATATGGTGCATGTATTTAGTTTTTTAGTTAAAAATTTTTAGTATTGGTTTTTTAGCTGGCATAATTATTTTATAAATTTTTAGAACATACACTTTATTTTACTTATTGAACAAATTCTGATATCTTATAAATTTTTATATTTTTTTTATTTTGTTAATTTTGTTAAATTGATACATTTATTTGTTAGTTTTATATACCTACTATATGATGATCAATATTTAATAAATAAATAAATTGAAAATATAAGTATTTATTAATATAATAAACATTTTCTAATAATTAATACCTATCTTTATCTATATTTAATAATAATTTCATCATTAAAAGTACTCTTTTACTATATTAGCTATTGTAAAAATTATTATGTTAATCAATTATATTTATAATTTATAAGCTATAGTTCAAACTCAAAATTACTCAAATGATCGATCATAAATAAAATGAGTATGTGTTTTTAACATAAGTTCATATAAATAATTTAAATATATTATAGTGAAATATATTATTGCAATACTTGTTCATATTTGAAATGATAATGAAACAAGAAAGCAAAATTTATTGAATGAAATGAATGGTGCAACTTTATTTTAATACACACTAATAAAATTTAATTCATGTATAAGAAAAAATTATCGTTATTTGTCATACCATTTCACTGAAAGCATAAAAAATTTAAAATATTAATTTATTTAATAAGCAAGGGAAGGGGTACAGGTGTAAAGAGGATAGTGTTGAATTTTATTTAAAATTTGAATGCAATGATAAATCATTACATTCAAAAAACGATTTTGAGCAGAGTTCATCAGATAACATGTATTGATTAAAATTTTTACATCTATCAGTTTCTAAGTCTCTTTTTTATATGTATATATATATATATATATATATATATATATATATATATCAATAAAGCCATTTAATTAGTCATCTAAATACCCAAAATCTGACAATACTTGGTAGTGAGTATTGTGCAGGGTTTAGTCAATAAGGATAATACTGTATTACTGTGTAATGAACGAATTAGTCGATCCCGAAACGTGATCAAAATACGTTCGTATTAAAAACCAAAAGGACAATATAGATCAAAATTTTAAAACGTGAATACTATATATTAATGTCACGCGCATGCGTGTTAAAATCGGTTCCACCTAATAATTAATAAAAATTGGACGTGTCAGGACAACAGGTTACTGACTTACTGCATTTCGTACACAATTGTACGCACATTTCAATGTCCTTAGTAGTTGCTAGTTAGTACCTATTTACGTGGAAGGTCCAGGTAGGCCATCCAAAGATTCTTTACAAATTTACAATAGGTACGCTACGCCTTTATTATACCATTGAACAATAAAGAATAAACACCGAGTATGGACGGAAGAATAAAAATCGACTATTGAACACGATTACGGTTATGGTTTAATCGTAGGATGACCATGGAATTATCCATTTATTACGTTTACGTTATATTATAATATTATATTATTGTGTATAGTATTATGTGCGTGGTCGTGTCGTCTTGATGTCTGATCTCTGAAATCCGAATGAACGATGTTAGTCGATGGTGTGATATTAGCCGGTCCACGTGTTTCGGAAAACGTTGACGTTCGGACGACCGAATTTTGAATTTTTTTTTGGAAATTCCGACGATAGCCTACCAGTAATGACGACCGGTCACAAACTATAACCGGTATAAATACGTAAACGTTGGAAATTTAATATTTTTATTTTTGTTTATCGCGTGAAAAAGATACACGAAAGATACACGTGACATAAATTTTGTTCGCGAGATGAGAAACATATTTATCATTACCGTTGTTGGCTCGTTGGTGGCTTTCGCGTACATCAGTTATGGATGCAACGAGGCCGTCTGCGGGTCCATCGTGACCAAATGCATGCTTATGCAATCGTGTAACTGTAAGCTGACAAACTGTTCGTGTTGCAAGGACTGTTTCATATGCTTAAACAACTTGTACAGCGAATGTTGCTCGTGCGTCGGTAAGTTTCTGGTTTTTTTTTTTTAATATTTATATTTTATATGGGTATGTATTATAAAGTAGACGAAACGTTAACGTACTAATTCTTTTTTCTCATAAATTAAATAAATATTCCAAATTTTTATAAACTTAATGTAAATTAATATTCAAAATATTTAATATTAAATATTAAAATATTCAACACCTTGTAATTTTTGAAATAACTCATACATTAGCACAGGTGTGTTATGGTAATGTAAAATATTTAATTGTATAAATCTTCAATTTTAAATATTAATATGGAAAAATTATTTTTATCGATTTAATTCACAATATAAAAATAGTTAGGTAGATACGAGATAGGTACCTAATAATTATTAAATAAAACGTCAATCAATACTTAGAATGCATGCATGTTTTGGTGACCCATTTCTAGTGAACAGTATAATATTGTAATATAAATATTACTTATTTTTTTTTTTTGATAAAATTTTATTTTTTTAGAAATGTGTCCGAAACCAAATGCCACTACTATTAGTGCATTAAGTAAAAAAAGTCATGTAGAAGATCTACCAGAATCTTCTATGCCGCTGTTTAATGCCCTTGTTGTTGAACCAGATGAAAAACAACGATGGGAAGCATTAACATTCCCTATTGATTTTAAAATTGATGTGTTGGAATCTAATCTTCAAAAAGAAATAAAATTATTGCAAAGTAAATTCCATTAAATTATATCTAATTCTTTTACGTGTATTTATCAGATTTATTAATTAAATTTGAAATTTAGAAAATTCTGCTCAAGATGTATTACCAATGACAGATTTCGTAACTTTAAATTGTTCTGTTGCGTACCAAAATCAATGTTTACCATGGAACAAATGTAAAACATCATGTATATCAATGGGTGCAAAAAGCTACAGATGGTTTCATGATGGATGCTGTGAATGTATTGGTGAACATTGTATAAATTATGGATTAAATGAAAGCCGGTGATTATTAATAATTATTTTTAATTGTATTTATAACTAAAAAACAAAATGAAAACATCAATGTGATTATTAGATGTAAACAATGTCCCTCTAAGGGAGATGTAGTGCCAACAATTGGTGAACCAGATTATGGCGATGAAGACTATATTGATGAAGTGGTACTATGAATATTATATTTAGTTACCAACTACTTTAAATAGGTATTTTATAAATATAATATTTTTACAAAATTAGATCTCATTTCATTTGTGTCTTTAATATTATTGTTATAGTATTGTGAACTTCGCTATTAAGTATTGATGTATTGCAAAACTGATTTTAAATTATTGTAAAATGTATTAATTTGTTGTTACATTCATTATATTAATAATTTTTTTTTTTAATTTTGCATCATTATATATTAAGTAATAATTATTGTCATTAATAAAATATATTATAGATAGTTTTCATCGTAATATTCAATTATTTGAAATAATTAATTGGACATAATAATTGGAATTATATAACCTAATCTTTAAATTGACCAAACATCAATATTTGATAAGACCCGTTTAATTTTAAAAGTTAAAACTACTATAATTTATAATTCGTAAAATTGATTTTCTTTATATTATCTGAATATAGAAATAAGACTATTAATACTATTAATAATAATAATATTGTAATTAATGTTTTATAATTTGTGTTGTAGTTTAAATTAATTATTACAAATGTGAATTATTTTGTCTGTATTAATCTTATTTAACTTTTCTTATTGGGTAGGTAGTTACATTCATTATTATCTATTTTATTTATTAAATAAACTGCTGCAATAAATTTAATGTTTTTATTTAAATTTTGAGTGTATTTAATTTCATAGGAGATAAATTACTCGTAGAGATTTTTATGCAAATTAAGTTTTTTTTATTTACCCAATAGATTTCATGCAGAAAAAAATTTACTTAAAAATTAAGAGACATCAAACTTTACTTGGTTAGTTCATTAGTTGATATAAATATAAAACTTAATATTTTAATAATGCATAATTTTTATTCAATTTGCAATTTTTGTTTTAAGATCTAAAAATTAATTTGAAATTTATTATGTTGGTTTTCAAAAATTATTAATCCTAATTTTTTAGCAATTTTTAAATTTTAATGTGTGTGTATGATTGACTAGATGAAAATGTAAAACATTTTGTAATAGTACTTAATATTATGTATAACTATTTAAATGGTTTTTTTAAAATTTTATATTGTATAAGTTTGTGAATCCTATTAATGGATACACAATATGTATAATGTACTTATATTATAATTTATAGTATTATTGTTTTGATGCCTAATAAAAAATATAATATACCTATTACGTGTATTATAATATGTTTATGCTAATGAATGGTTGAATGGTGAGAGAAGGAAATTCCTTAGTATGTTTTAATGTTTAGTATTCCTAGTATGATTTTATCGTAAATTTATAAAGATACATATTTAAAAGTTTATGATTTATATAAAAATTAAGCTATGCTTTAAAAAAAAAATTGGCTACTGTCTAATCCACCAGAGTTTAAAATCCTGACGCTGCTGGTTGCCACTGATGGTACATCTACCCCACTCAAGAAATGTTACCTTGGTAACGATTAACACAAACATCAGAAATTAAAATAATATGGGTAATATTTAAAATATGACTATTAGTTGATAACTAACTATATTATATATATATACACTATTATAAGTGCAAATATGTTGTTTTTTTTTGTTTTTTTTTTTAATTAAAAAATAATAAAATGACCAAGACATAATGGGTATGTTTAAAATCGTTTTGTAGTAAACTATAGGATGACTAGATCATTTCGATAAAATACCTACCTGTAGGTACTTGTATATAATTAAAATATTAAATTTAATGATAAATTAATGTATTTTTATTTACAGGGTCAGTTGACGGTTGGAACGTATTAGATGATTTAATCGGTAGAGATGATGGCGAAAAAAAAGAACCGGATAAATTGTATGCAATTTAGAGATGTCCCATAGTGTTTGGACTTATATAACTATTAATTGTTTACGTATTAACCAATTGAGTTGGTCACCGTAACGTTTCAAATAAATCTAAACACTAAGGGACATTTTATATGTAGATTAATTTATTAAATTTAAATTAGAATTAGAATTTAAGTTACTTATAGAATATCAGAATATTATAAAAAATTAAACTAGAAAGTCTCTTATATACTGGAGAGGATAATTTTCCTTGCCAGATAAATCATCAGACATAGGTACCTCGTACCTACCTAGTAGTTAAGCGTAGAAATAAGATTATATTGTTATATTAATTAACATTTGAAGGCAATTGCGTTCGAAAAAAGTAAATTCATGCGTTGCTATATGGAAATAAAATGCCATATTTTATATTTGGTAGTTTTTATAGGCGTATTTCTCGAGAAAAGAACCTATTAGGAAGTTTTTAAAAAATTAGTTTATTATCGCGTGAGTAAAATTCTTTGACGAAAACCTCTGGTAAAACATAAGATAGATAATCATTTTCATTAATCTGACTATAATTTCTATGGGGGAAATGCATTCATGTGTATAGTGTATACGTATTGCATAAAAACAATACCAAGATAATTATTATTCTTATTCAATATTATAATTTTTAATTTTTAAAATCTAATATTTAACGTAAAATCTATATATTTGCATATATGAAAAACTGAATTCGAACTAAAATTATTATGGCGAAGCGCATAAAATAGAATTAATATCAATTATTCATGATTGTTTGACTTGAATTTCAGTGATATTTTCAATGTGTTTTCAACTATAGTGTGCGTATATCCATTTTAAATGTTCTTATTTGGAATTATGAATTTATTATTTATGTTAAAAACACGAGGAAAAAATTAAAAAATAAAGTTTTCTTAGAAATTTAATACCTATCTCACATTTCAGTCATGACAACTATTTTAGTAATTGTATATTTCGCTAATAGGACAATATAAAATTGATTTTTTTTTTTTGCAGTAATGAAGCCACGCGTAGACCTGCAACAGCGACGGCGACGTCGAACTCTCGAAAAATGTCGACCGACGATTGGTTGGGACTGCGGCCGAACGTTATTGGTACAGCAGACAATAACGCGATTCAGTCATCGTCGTACGAACCGTCATCGTCACGCGGTGGACTCAACACGTCAAGACGTCAGAATTTCAGACGTCAGAGCACACAACAGCACGGCGCATCCCGTTTGGCCGGTCTGTTATTCAGCGAGGACGACGACGACGACAACGACGACAGCAAGAACGTTGCCGGTGACGTTGATAAAAGAAAAGTCGGCGGGCGGAATGCTTTCGACGATTTGTTCGCCGACGAATCCGGGACAAACCGCATTAGTAATAGCGGTAGATCCGCGGTATCACCAACGGTAACAATGACTACGGCCATCGGAGAAACGACGCCGAATGTTACTTCGACCGTAGGCTTTGGTATTACGACGACCGCTGATTCGACGTTGTCTAAGCGTCGGGAAACGTCGCCATCCATAAAAACCGTCACTAATACGACAGCCACCGGTAATTTATATGCTGATGAAAATTAGTAGGTCTATGTCCCCTGCACCGCCTATTAAATTTTTTTTTATCAAACCCAGGGCTCTCGATTGTGCTAGGTTTGTGCTGATTTGTGCCGTCCGTCCCGCCATTGGTGCTGTAATTTATAGTTTTCAAGTGTAAGGGATAGCTCTCTCCGCTCACTTGATTCAAGCGTCGCGGTAATTTTCATGAAGATGAAGCTACGCCTCAAGGAACTAAAATATATCAATCTAATACCAGTTTGTGGAACCCTGCAGATACTGGTACGAATAGTCGGGGGTTTTGTGTGACCTAAAACCTTGCTTCGTAGGACGACAATACGACATCATACGTATATTAATAATTTAATATATTTTTGTCATAACTTAGGAAGGGACATAGCACGAACGGCGGGACGGATGACATAACACACAAAACTTAACACAATCGAAAGCCTTTGGTCTTTGAAAGGTTTTATATTAAATTTTCAATGATTGGTTATGGGGACATATACCTAAAATTAATAATTAATAAGTATCTATATTATTAATTTATAATAATAATAATATATTATATTGCATCGAATTACTCTTTAGAGTTCTAAATTCTAATGCTGTAGCGCCTTTTCGTATTGTTTTATAAACTTATAATATATTTTACCGTAGAAAAGATGCCGTCTTGGTTGAGCGGATTAATACAGAGTAAAGATGAAACTTTGCATCCGTCTACTTATTCTACTGCAGACGTGTCGATCGTCAAACCGCAAGAAACGCAGGCGGTAGCAAATACTGAGAAAATCGACAGAACCGAACACAAAGTTGTTGAAGAAAACTCGCCGTCCTCAATTGTATCGTTGCTTAAAGAAAAAACCAATCTTCAGTCAGCGGAGCTGGAATTGATTCACCAATTGGCTAAAAAAAAACAAGACATACAGCAAGCTTCGATTACGTTAATACAAGATCAACAAAATAACGATCTTCTCATTAAAGTAACAACAAAATAAAAATATATAAATCAATTATCATAACTTCGAAGCCATCGTTTGTCGTCACTATACAATACAAATTTTTTTCTTATTTAATATTTTTGAGTGAAAGCCTATTTCAGATACATATAAGATATAAAAATAAAAACTAGGTTAACATAAATATACCTACGTATACAAATTTAATAAATTATATAAAATTAATTTCTAAAAATTCAATTTAATAATAAAACGGTATTGAAAAATGCTAATACGTGAAAATGTATTATTTACTCTACTCATATTATAAATTTAATAAAAAACATTATCATTATATAGATGTTGTTGATGAACAATAATTATTTTGTGAACAATCACGATAAACAAGATCTTGAACATTTACAGTCTGAGAATCATAAATTTAAATTAACAATTGATCATCTCAATAAAAAACACGAATTGGAATTGGACACATTAAAAACTAAATATGAGTTAGTTTCTATTTTTTTTATTGTGGATATTTTTTTATTTATTGTGGAAATTTAGTTTGGTACATTTGCAGTGGCTTATTTATGATTTTGTTAAGGGAGAATATGCATCGGAAAATACTAAATTGACCCATGAGGAATAGAGTTAGGTAATAAACAATATTATCTATTAAAAAATATCACTAAAAAAGGTTATGGGGATTTATCCCCCATACCCGATACCTCCCTCCGTAAATACGCCACTGTAAAATTGCAAGTACAACTCGTCTATCGTTTAATTATTTTTTTATTATTATTTGAAACAGTTAAAATCGTTCGTGTCTTTTGTGTTTTGTCTAATCATATATTCATAATATTTATGAGTATATTTAGTAGATATATATTAATATTAATAAATAATAATGTATTATTTTTAGATTACAACAAAACGTGTTACATGAAAAACTAGATCGTTTCGAAGAGCGTATCAATGAGTTGGAAGACGAGCGAAAAATTGAAATTAACGAACGAAAAGAAAACGAAAAACGTTTGAAAGAAATGTATGAAGAACGGTTACGTGTGATTCACGAAAGTCATTTAATTGATCTTAAGCAATCAACCGAAGTTCAAAAGATCAAAATGAATCATTTGGAAGAAGTCGAGTCAAGTTTGCGAGACTTGAAGCCAAAGCGACTGACTAGCGATGAAATGACCGCTAGAGAGATTTCGATTTCTGCCCAAGATAAACAACTTAAAGGTATATATTTATATAATACACTTTTAATTGCACTTATAAAATGTATTTACTGTTTATTCACGTTAATAAATTGTATTTTTATATTTTTTCAAATTACTATACCATACAAAAATCACACATTTATTAAACAACATCCACATTAAAAAATCAAATCATTACGTCGTGCAACAATAAAATGTCAGAGACAAATACTTCAAAGTTATTGATAAAATTTAACACGTGTTCAGACTTTAGAGTTTAGATCATACTGTTAATGTTATTGTACTGACCGTATACTGTTTTTTAAGTATAAATATAGGTATAAATTTAATTAATTATTAGTTATAAACAAATAAACAAAAACATTTGGTAGATAATTACATCAAAATAATTTTAATAACTACCTACATAAAATAAGATATCCTGTATAAATTAATATATGTTAATTCAGGGGCGGACTGGGCCGGCGGGATACCGGGAAAATTCCCGGTGGGCCGCTGTTCGTATTATTATATTGAAAAATATCAATTTTTAATTATGGAATTACAATATTTTGTTTTTATACTTTTGAAATATTATATTACATATCTTAGCGAGGATCAGGAGTAAAAGTGGATGTAAATGGTACTTTATTTAGTTATGTCATTTTTCGAATTTCTCAAAATTGACTCTAAGCGGTAGAAAAAACAACGAAAAAACGGCATTTTTCACGAAAACTGAATTTTCAACAAAATTAATTTCAATATTTCAAGATAACTTAAGTAATTTTTAAGTTAAAGACTTGAAAATTTTTTGGGAGTTCACATAGCGATATTATGTGGTAAAATTTTGGAACCGTTACATTAATTTTTCTACAAAATATAGGACGTTGAATATTTCGTAATATTCCTATATAATTTGGTTATTAACATATTTGGGCTGGAAAATTATGAAGGGCTGTTAAAATAAAGATTTCCCGGGCTGAAATTTAATCCCAGTCCACCCCTGTGTTAATTCAATTATAGCCTAATAACCCAAATACTGGTTTGCAATTTGTATAAGATAACGACTGATGTTTTAAGTTTTAACAAACAAATGTATTTATGTTTTAGATTTGCAGCAAGAACTAAATAAGCAATTGGCTACTTTAGAAGGAGAAAAATCTGCTCTTCAAATAAAAATCGAAGAGTTTCAATCCAGAAATCAGAGGGAACGAAACGAATTAGAACTTACAGGTAAAGAGCTAAAAAGATCTACAAAGGCATTCGAGGACGAGCGTAAGACATGGGAGCGTGAAAAGAAATCGGAAATTCAATACATAGAAAGTCGTAAACAAGAATTAGAGGTAGTATAATTGAAAAAATATTGATATCTGTGATGAACTTTAATATGAGTTTATATTAATGTTATTACCCAGAACGTCCGTTCATCGGTCGTAGAAGAACAGCGAAAATTAGCTGAAGAACGATATGAAGTTGCTTCGGAACGTTATAAGTTAGAGTCTATGCTCAAACTAGACACTGACACTGGTAGTACGGGTACGAATCTGATACAAGCTAAAGTAGAAGTGAAAGAAAATTTCAAAGAATTGAGAAAAAAAGAAAAGGAATTGGAAAAACGTATGGAACTCGTAAAAGAAATGGAAATACAATTGACCAAAGAAAAACATAAATTGCAAGAACAAGACGACGAAATTAAAATGAAGTCGATTCGTGCTGAAAAAATGTTAAAAGTAAATTTGAATCATATTAAGACTGTGAGTTATGATTAAATATTAATTGCTTATAAATTATGATGAATTAACAATTATAATAAAAATTAATTTTACCGACATATTCAGGGCCGTATTTAGGGGGGTGCAACGGGTACAATTGTACCGGGCGGTAAATTTTTAGGGGCGGTTATAGTATATAAATACTCCAACATAATAAATACGCCTATTTTTGAAACAGTAGTATATGAATAATCGTACATTTTCTTAGAAAATGATTATTCATATACGAACGCCGTTCTACTGTTTTAAGAATATGCCCATGGGGCAGGGGCGTCCCTGGCCCACGTTTTAGGGAGGGGCGATTTTGAAATAAAACTTTTTATTGAAAAAATTCATGTTTATTTTTATTAATAAATTGCATTACATATATCTAAAGTAAAATTTTTTTAAAAAAAACACTATTTAAAATTACTACAAATAAGAAATAATATTAAAAAAAATGAAAAACAATACATACCTACTAATTGTTTAAACATCACTTGCATTTTATCTTTATATTATTGTAATTTGTAAATCACATTATATCTCATATTTGTAATAAATATAAAATATGTACGAGACGACACTACGACAGTATATGATGCACATGCAATGAACATTTACGTAGTAGATATAAATAATTTGGTATTTCACTATTTCAACTGATATACTCGTACAGTCGTACTATAAAAAATTAATGTATGTATTCGTAAAGAAATATTATTAAAAATAATAATATTAAGAATAATTTCATGTATTAATAATTATATAAATATCATTAAAAAAATCCAGGGGGTGGCGATCGCCTCGTCGCCCCCCTAAAATATCCCCTTGCCATGGGTGAGGGGGGGTGAACAATGTAATTTGTACCGGGCGCCAAAAACTTGAATACGGCCCTGGACATATTGATACTTTAAAGTAGGTACAAATGTTTTTACATAGGTAATATTAAATGTATAAATTATTTTAATTTTAAAATTAATTTAATATAAATAGGTATTTAATTTTAATTATATACGTATACCATTGTTAAGAATTTGTTGGTAAAGAAAATATCATTTTTAATTTCTATATAACAATTTTAATAATTTAATATAATAATTACCTAGTATTTATTTAATACCATATTGTCATATCTTATAGATTGCAATTTCAAAACAAGAAGATGGTCTGAAAGCATTGGAAAATGCGAAAGATATTCAAAATAAGTTCGATAAAAAGGGCAAAGATATTCAAAATAGATTATTTGATATTATAAGCCGCGAAGAAAATATTGTTCGAGTTGGTGTTAATTTTCAAAATAACATTATACCACTGCAGATTAGATTATACCATTGTTGTAAAAATAAAAATAATTAATGTTTTAGGAAGAAACTAAATTAGCTAAAGAAAAGGAAATATTTAACAAACAACGAAAAAAACTTAATCTTGTTCTTCCTCAGTTGTCTTCAGAAGAGATGCATTTTTTAAATCCAAATTTGAATAAATATGAAGCAGAAAAAGAAGTGCATTATAAGAAATCACAATTCTACTAAACACTGTAAGATTTATCTATATTTAAATATAATAATATATATCTTTATAATACGTAATTATACAGTACAAGATTCCTATGAATCCTATGATGATTAATATTAATATTTTATTAATTTAATAAATTATTATTAAGGTGTGTTTACATTGAAGCCTAGATGTGAATTCGAGTTAGACAGAACAAAATGTTCGATTGAACAAAACGAAGGTCACAACTAGAGTCGATTAAAGAGGAAGTATCAACATAAAAAGAAAATCGAATATTCAAATTCAATTTTGAATAGTATTCAGCTTTTATAACCAATTTGCAATCATTTGTGAACTAAAGAAATTTGAAAATCTGGGAGTGAAGAATAAATGTGAATGAATTCTGTACCACTAAATATAATACAAATTCGTGTACAAATCCATTCCGTAGCATTATTTTCAAGTTTGGACTTCAATGTAAACACATCTTCATATATTATATGTATTATTTCATAATTTCTTATAGATATAAATATATATTTTTTTTATCCTTAATTGGTTATTGGTAAAATTATCATTATAAATTTTGAGCGAAGACACTTTTTCGACCAGAAATAATGCTCAGATTTTCACGAATATCATAGGTTTTCTAAAGCAAAGTGAATGTAATTGTACTTAATCAGGTAATTTTTCTAATTTCTCAAAATTGAGCCTATGCGGTAGGAAAACTACAAAAAAATAACGAAAATTTTGGTGAAATCGATTTCAATATTTTATGATAAATCAGGGGAATATTGAATTTAGAAACTTGAAAATTTTATTTATTGGCATTCATATAGGTAATTACGTAATAAAATTTTGAAATTATTACGTTAATTTTCTTACAAAATATATAACTGAATTTCATAAAATTCTCGTTTTTATCAGTTTGATAAAATTGGCAATTTTAGGTTTTAAGATCTAAAAATTTTACTGAAAGTATACCCAAATATTATTTAACACGTTACCAAAATATTAGAAAAATACCAAGTTTCATTTTTTTTTATATAGCTGCTCAAATTGATATTTTTAATGTAATCGAAATCGAAATTATATACGAGTATTTTTTCTTATTATTTCTAAATATTTTACAATATTTAATAAAAGAAGAGTTAACACTAATGTGGAAGGGATATAGGTCTAAAGAGGTAAATGTATTTTGATTAAAACTTGAATACAATGATAAATCATTACATTCGGAAATACGATTTTGTGTGGGAATTTTATCACATATTATTATATGTGTATGTATTTTGATTGAATTTTGTACATTCATACAGTCTCCAAAAGTTACGAAAATACCCAAATATGACAGTACTTCGCTCAAAATCATTTTTTGAATGTAAAAATTTATCAAAATTTTAATCTAACCTGTATCTCTTCAGTATCAACTGTTCTTTTTATGTTTAAAGGCAAAACAAAAATATGAAATTTCAGATTGTTTAACAAAACAATATCATAAATAAATAACACATTTTTATCATTATAATATTTTTCATATTTCTAAATAAATTGTTTATAATATAATTTACAAAAACAAAATTATAATAATATATAATAATAATAATAATAATAAAAATAATAATAATAATAATACGATTATAAATAAATTATAAAAATTGACGTGAAATCAATTTTAAAAATGTATACGTAAATAAATCATAAGTTACGAAGTGAAGTTGAATAATTTAAACAAGTAATATTTTAACAAGTATTAACATTAACTATTTAATAATATCTAACAATGATGAGAATATATTTTTTCAAAAGCCTATTTCATGGTAATTTATAAATATTATAATTTTTTTTTTTTTTTTTGGAATGATTTTTAATTTGATTATAAAATATAAATATTTCATACACGGTTAGCAAATTTCCTATTAGAATAAAGCAGAGCCCATCATTGTTTTCTTATAAAATACTGCTATATATAGGAAGGGTTAATAATGGGTATATTACATGCCGTAACCCTGATAAGGTAAATTATTTGAAGTTGCATATGGGACTGCATTTGGGGGTGCATATGGTTGTTGTGGTGCTACAGCACCTTGATACGATGGCGAGTACATGTTATTCATAACTGTTGGACCAGCCGTCAACATTAGTTGTGGTTCGGCTATATAAACATAAACAATACATTACAATTAAAATGAGAAATAAATAAATGGTAAATCTTAATCTTACGTATCATCATTGGTTTGATATCTTCTTCTTTGTGCTCTTCCAATCGTTTTGATTCAGCCTCTTCTAATTTGTCTACTTTGGCAACATATTCCCTAGTTACTTGAATAAGATAAGGCATAGCGAAATCCATAATGTTATGTCTCCACGCCAGTTCCAATACAATATCTGGATGGACAAGGTCATAACATTGAAACAGAGCAGCCGCAAAACAATCGTAGTTACCACGTTCCAAAAACCAAGTCACCAATTCTTCAGCTACCTCTGAATTTTTTGATTCAGCTGCATATTCCATTGCGTCCTATCACATAAATTAAATAAATACAATCAATAAAGATCATAGCAATAATATTCAATAAAATAATCATACTTTATATAATCTATCTTTTTTGCATAATTCAACACTTTGCTTCCACCGATTATTTCCTTTATATAAATAGGCAGCAATACGTCTAAATTCAGTAAGTTCGTGTTTTTCAAGTTTTTGGGCAAGTGCAATTGTGTCAAAGTTATCAAACGCATCAATAGATGTTCTTAATCCCTAGAGAAATATTATGAAAAATGATATAATTTGAATATAAATTCCATTTAAAATCATTACTTGGTAGTCTTCTTCATCAATCAATAAGTTATTTAGAGCTTCATTTATTGCTTTATTATTTAATGATTGCACAGAGCGCAAGTAGGTCTTGACTAATTGCAAATGATTTGTCTAATTTGTTAAAAATAAATTAATAAAACATACATTACATTTATTTTTAACATATAATAAATTTAACAGTACCTTAGTAAAGTAGGCAACAGCTCTAGTGTGATCCATTCGAGGAGTTAACACAAGTAATAAGTCATTGAGCAGAAGTGGTTTAAAATCAAGATAAAACTGTATTGCTTTATAATACAATTCTAAATTAGCAACCTGAAAAATAAAATATAAATTGTAAATTATGTACATAAAATTAGAATAATTTTGAATTTTACCTTTGTAATAATATCTTTAAAATGACTTTCACGCCATGCTTCAGTTGGATGATTCATCATAGCTAATACTGCATTATCATATTCTTCATATTTGTCATACAAAAATACCAACTCTGACCATAAATGTGCTTGTTCGGCAGCTCTTAATACTTTGGGAATATTAACTCGAGACCAAAAGAGTTCTAAATGTTCCTTCATCTTTGCTGGCTTATATTTAGAATATAAAATAGCTAGTTCTGTAAACATTCCCATGTGTGCACGTTCCAATCCTAACGCTGCTTCTAAAAGGTTAATAAGTTCTTCAAAATAACCACGATCCTGGAGAAAAAATTACATTACTATTGGTAAGATATAGTTAATAATTTATATTTATACTTGATAGTAGTTGATTAGATCCTCCAACTCATCGGCATGAACAACAATGTGTAAACCACACATTTGTGCTAATCTAAACTCATTATTATCAACACAGGCAAAACAAACTTCTTTCCATGTTCTTGTACTATTTGCTTTACGGGCACTATCAACAGCTCCTTGATACTCTTTAAGATGTACAAGTGTAATGGCTAACCTTGCAAAATTTGAAACATTATTATACAACAATTTGGCAGGTTCAAACATTTTGTCTTCAAAACACCTATCACCAATCTGTAAATAAAAATTACCTCGTTATATACTCATTAGATATTATATAATAAAACAATTACAATATGAAAGTACCTTTTGAATATCAGCATGATTGGGTCCAGAAATAAATTCTTCAAGATCAGCAAGACGATTGGTTTTGGCATAAGCATAGATTAATTCACTTTCAATATAAGATTCACGTGCCTTTTTACGAGACATTTGCAAATAACGGACAAGATCTTCCCAACTTCCTAAATTTAAAATAAAAAAGCAATTATTTGAAATATGACCAGAAATTGCTAAATATTTGCATTTTATAAATTGCACTACATACCTGTTTTATGAGCAGTTTGTACAACATCCATGTATGCACTTGGATCATCAGCTTTGATAAATGAGTCAATAGCTTCTTTAACAAACATATTTTGTAATTGAGATTTTGCTAACAAGCTCCAAACTCCTGGTTCATTACAACGTTCAGCAAATTCATAAGCCCGATCAAGATTTTTCACATTATCAATTAACACCTATAATAAATAAACATATACAGTTACTGAATAAAGCTTATTTCATGAAATCTTACTTGGATAGCAGATTGGTTAACATTAAATTTTTTAAATATAGCAAAAGCTTCTTCAAATAACTCATTGTTTATAGCAATTGATGCAATATCAGGTGCATCATAGTTATCCAAACGATTAATATAATCCATAACACGAGTTCGATCCGCTTTAACAGCAGTTAAAATCAATAGATTTTGTAAGTTTCTACGATAAAATAACAATATAGTATTATAATAAATTTAAGTATTAATAAATATTTACCTATGAGAACTGAATAACGAGTTATCAAATACAATTTTTTCGAGCAATTCAATTAATTCATTGGGTAAATCAGCAGTCATAAAAGCTTTTACAGTTACTGATATATCTTCTGGATCCTGAGTTTCTGATAAAGCAGTTTGGACAACTTGATCGATAAGTGGACGACGAAAAACATTGTTTTCATTGAGAACTTCTAACCATAATTCAGGGTTACGACGTCTCACAAGATATCTTGCTTCAGACTTGAAAAGGCTATTTTCATTACAAACATTTATTAATTCCAAATCACATTTTCCACGTTCATAAGCAACACATGCTAAATGTGGATCACGTTTTTCACAATACTTGCCAACCACTCGACTATCATAAAACTTGTTTTCTCTATAAAATATAATGTATAATTATTATGTAGAAAACAAAACATTTATAAATTACATACTTTAAATATCTTTCTGGATTATTGTTGCTGTCAATATAAATTTTAGCAAGAGCATTGTGAGTTGCAGGTTCTTCACTTCCATCATGAACACGTAATTCCAACCAAGATGACAAAAGCTTGAGACGGTTACGCTTTTCTACTTCTTCAACCAGCTCATCTGTAGAGAATTCTCCTTTTACAACTTGTATAAGGTTTTTAATTATATCTTCTGAACAATCTACATCAAGGAGGCCGCCAACAACAACCGGTAGCCTTGATGGATTAACTTTTTGAACATAAATCTCAATATATTTTTGTAAATTGTTTCTATATAAATATAGAACTAGATCATGAACAAAATTGAATCGATCACAAACAATAATTAATGGTAACTGATCAGTAAGCTTTGCTTCTTTTAAGAAATTTTTAACTCTTTCGGCATTATAACATGTAGATTCACGACATATACGTTCAACTTCTTTAATCTGTCCAGTTTTACAAGCAGCCTATAAACATACATTTGGACATTTAGTAAAACTAATTCAATAAAAAATAAATGTTATAATTGAAATAAATCATAAACAAACTTATAAGTTGTAATGCACAGACTTTAAGTTATTTTTGACAAACTAAATTTAACTTATTCTTCAGGTTAGGTATATATGATTAATGTGTTATATTTTACTCTTAAAAACAAAGTATAAAAACCTAGATTCAAATTTAAGGATAAATATTCAATTATATTTAAATTACTTTCCATAATTGATAAAATGAAAAAATATTGATTGATATAGAATACAGACTAGTTAATTATTTCATAGTTGCTATTAATTACAATACAAATTGTTATTTACAATAGTTGTTTTGCTTTTGTTATGAAATCCCTATTTAAACTGAACAAAAAAATATCAAAAGTTTTTATTTTAAAAATAGTAAAAAATATTTAAATATTTTTGTTTTTAAAATTTATTAAATTATAATAAAATCCTGTTAACTAGAAGGAACCAATTTGTCTTAAATGCATCAACACATTTCAATTTTAAAATTAAACTTACCGAAATGTATTTAAAATGAACTTCTGGATCTTGACTAAAGTTAACAATGGATCCTAAGAAGTAAAACAATCCTTCATAACTTTTAAATGACTCAAACAAATCAATCAATGCTTTAGTTGTCAATTGTTCATGATATTTGGTTGCAATCTATTTAATACAAATATCGATTAATGATTAAAATAATACATATAATTTTTAAAAAAATGTATGGTTTATATATACCTTAACACAAATTTGAAGGTTTTGCCTTATGTTATTAGTCAACATTGCTTTTAAACATTCCAAAGAATCTTCTACACTCAAGGAACCAAAATAGCCAATTAACCATTCAGGATTTAACAACTGAGTGTGTACTACTGCTCTTTTTATGTCATACAAATCTGTATAGTGTTCCAAAGCTCTTTGTAAAAGACCTGCTTTTTCACAGAGTTGAGCAACATGAGCACGATCATAATGTGTAAACATCTGATTGCCAAGAATAGCATCAGCAACTTGTGGAGCTGAAATTAGATTCATCTCAAGTAAACGTGTTTGTAATGGACCTTCAACTTCACGATTATGTTTTAATGCTTCTAAAAGAAATTTTGTGCATTGTTGTACCATATTTTGTTCAATAAATATATCTACAATCTGAATAATAAATAAATGATGAATATATATTTCAGCATAAATTAAATTTTAATAAAACATACTTGATTAATATTGGCTAAAGGTTCAGCATCATCAGATAGTAACATTTGGGCAAATTCAACAGCATGATCTGGAGTGGTACGTAAAACTACATTCCTAAATAAATGTATATAATCCGGCGTATAACTTATTTTTTGAGAATACAAGATAATTTTTTGATATTGGCCAGTTTCAGCAAAACATTGAACAACCTAATGTAGAAAACTTAATAAATTTAATTTCTTCTCATTAGATTTTCCATTATATCTCGTACCTTAGGTGGAATATTAGCACGAAGATAAACTGATAATGCCAAAGAAATATCTGCAGTCTTTACTAAGTCTCCCAATTCTTCAGAACACTCAAGTTTATCTTCTTTAAGCCATTTTTCTAACAATTGTCGTTTATCTTGTTGAAGAACTGGACGACACAATTCCAACGATTCATATTTATTTAACTTGCCCTATAATATTTAATTATATGTTTAGCAAATATGAAGATCATATTAAAATAATCAATATTATACCTGATCTAATAATATTCCAAAATATTGAAGGAGAGGTGAAGATTGATTTGTAGCAGTTGGAACCTGTTGGAATTTCTGTATGGTAGAAGGTGTTCTAAGAATACCTTTTGGTGCATTAGCTGCTACTTTCGCAGCATCTGTATATTGCCCACTTTGGAAGAGAGTGTTAAATTTACGTACAAATAGTTCTTCGGCGCCTGCTAAATTATTACGAACAGCCATACGTAAAGCAAGTTCTGAATGTTGAAGTACTGTATTTATATATGGTATAATGTTGTCTTCTTCAACACTGACTGATAATACCTGTCCTTTACGATTAACACCAATAATACCACCGGTAGCATCATGTGGTGCAGTTACAAAAATTGTATCACCACTGATGCGGTTCATATAAATGCAAGTAGCTGTTTCAATGTCGTACAAATGAATATATCCATACTTAGTGATTAAATAAATAACATCAAATTTGGAGCTAACTTGCATAGCAACTGGAAAATCGTTCTGCGCTTCTGGAGGAAAAAATACCTCAACTTGTTTCTTGGGAAATGGCTGATTACCTCTTGGTGTTTGTACTACTTCAACAATATGCAACTAAAATTTTAAAGAATAATTTTCATTAGTAATATATTTTAATTAAAATATGTATTATTTATAATTATGTACCTTTCCCCCTGCAGCTGTACGTGCTGCAAAACAAAACAATGTTGACATTTCCCTATTTCCCTCCATTTGAAATCTTGCAAATGAAGCAGCATGACCTTCAATTGGCTGCGAACAACTTTTTTCAACAGAATATAATTGCATTGCCCCAACTACCCGATTTTGCTAAAAATAAAAACATTTTTAAATTCAAAATAAATATATATATTGAATACAAAAAATAATTTATATATCTAATTGACATACTTGAGCTGAAATTCCTATAAGTAATAACCATTGTTGTTTATGATCTGTTCTGTAGTTTATTATTTGACATCCATTCAATGTTGAATGACGATCAAACATTTTAACTGGTGTAGAATCTCCTGAAATTTAATGTAGTTTAAAAACATATGTATTAATATTTACAATTATAAAACTTATGAAATTTCATTATTAACTTCCTATTATAAATTTATGTCAATAAATATAAATTACATATTCCATTTATTTAGATATATTTATAGTTACATGTGTAGTATATTAATTAATATTATAAGGATGATGTATTATATTAAAACAATTAAATTAATTAAACATAGTACATACCTAATTTAAATAATAATTTGGGAATTAGTAAAATTACCTTCCATACTCCAATGGAATACTGATGTTTCTGTAACAAGAGCTAAAGTATTTGGAGATATCCATTTCCAAAAAACTACATCATCTTGCATAATGTGAGCTTTCATTTTACTCTTCATCTCAATGTTAAAAATTTGTAAGGTTTTTTGAGCTAAAAAAAAAAAAAAAAAAATGAATTTATTTTAAATATTTTATTTACTAAATCAATAATTGAAAATGCTTACATGCAGCTGTTCCTTCAGTACCAGCTTTACCTTTGAGTGCAATTACTTTACTAGCTGGGTTCATTATGGCAGAATCTGCAGATATTGGACGTCTAATTGGATTTTGTGGATCAGCCATATCAACAATAACAACTTGTGCAACATCACCAGTCTTTTCACGCACACAAATGTATTTATCTGATTCCATGGTAAGTGTATTAAAACTGATGTTTGCTTGGTTAATGCCCACATTTGTAAGCTACAAAAAATATTTTTAATTTTAAATAAATTTTTGATAAAATATTGTATTTACTTTAAAGTTCAAATTTAATATAACATTATGAATCACATATTATAACATATATGTTAACAAAAGATTATATCCCCTTGTCCCATTTTAATTGGAATAAAATGTAAATAAAGTAATGTTGAAGGAGGGATAAAATAGATGGGAGGACTATATCTGAATATCTAAAGTAATAAATACTCATAAATTCCGTGACAAAATGACAACTGACATATACAACAAGGCCTGGTAGTTGATAAGCTTAATATTAATGAAAATATCATAGAATACTAGACATGCTATGTATACCGGTGGATGGGGTCCACCCAAACAATTTAAAGACAGCAAGTCGAGACAAAAACGAAAAAGTCACAGGTTAATAGAGGAGTAAAACAGGAGTTGATGTGATTCCCAATGATGTGCATTTATATAATATATATTAATTTTATAATAGTAGATATAATCCAAGTGTACAAAAAAAAATTAAAAATTATAGTACAATATAATTTTTAATGCATGATAAAGAGATAAAAACAAATAAAATAAAAATAAAATTTACTGAAAAGCAATAAGAATTATGATATAGGTATGATATAAGGCTAAAGCTAAAATCACGAAGTCACAACCTATTTTTAGGTAGGCGTATTGTAATTGTTAACAAGATATGGACGTGCAGTGGGTTTTTACCATTACTGATCAATTGGAATTTAGTTAAAAATACAAATTTGAAATAATACACGAGGATTTCTTGAAAATCGCGCTTATGCTTGTCATAATTATTACAATATATTAAATTGTATATTTTATTTACCTGCAGATGTTCTTGAAACTTGATCGGTAATATTTGTGCCATTTTGACCGGCGTGATGATCGCTGTTATTTTAGCTGGTTTTACGACTCAACACTTGACACAACAATATTATGAATTATATGAATTGATTGTGGTCGTACTGTGACTCAGATTGCCGGAGAACTTGAGTCCGGCGCGATTGAATAACACTCCACTGATAAAACTTGTATTAATACAAAAAAAATTCACACACAAGAATGTTAAATATTTAAAACACAGATACGGCGATGTTGTTCGCGTGTATAACAATTAGCAAATAATAATTAACACTTTTAGACAGATCGCACTATCGAGCCTGACAGCACACAGTATAATATACCGTATTACTGTATAATACGATTATATTTGATGGACGGGATGCGAATTCGACGATGAAATGAAAAACAAATAATTTATAAAATTAAAATAAAGAAACGATTAGTAAACTATTGCTAACGGACGAACCTAACGTTGCGTGTTGTTCTTTGATAAATAAAACTTAAATATAGGACGATTGTAAAATTGCCGTAAGTCCGGCGAACTGTTCATATCGCAAATTGTTCACTGTACAGTGTGCGGGCTGAAAAAAAAATTGTTACATTTCTAACTATGAAAACTACCTATGAGTATTGGTAAATGGGTTTGAGAAGGGTGGAAGGGAAGGAGTGCCACATAAACAGACGTAACAGTGTGTTGGCAAAGTGTAATGTAAAATTTCCCCGATGTCTAAAACAGGGGGCACAGACCACAATGGACTCGTTTACTTTTCTATGATTTACATGGAAGATTACGTTTTATTCTAATCAAAAAATAACATAATTAATAACTCATGCGATAAAAATCATGGTAATCTATTTCTATATCTTAAATCGTGGTGGCTCGACTGGCTCGTGGCCACAGTGGAACAGTGGTCACTGTGGTCAGTGTCAGAGGCACGGCCCGCGGGAAAAAATATGTTTATTGTTTACTTTACATTGTTTACTTTAATACTTTCATAAGCTATTGAGAGAATTTGTTATAATAAAATTTAGTGAATGTCGATATTTACTATTTAATATTATTATTATTTATTATTATTATTATTATATTCTTCACAACCACTGTTTTGTTATAATTGTATGAAATTTCAATTCATTGAAAAATTACAATAAACTTTATTTCTGGAACTAATTATAAATCAGTACCACTGAGGCACTGACTAGTGAAGTAGTGACTACCATCCACAGCAAACATGATCCAAAATATATTTTCAATTTTATTCCTCAAAACGTAGCTATTCCAAATACCAATTCCCATGACTTGTGTAATCGATGAATATAATTAATAGACAAAAAATAAATGAATACCTATTACAATTGATTATAAAATATAAATCTATTATATAATCAATGCTAATACCTATTCATTAATTCGTTAATGTACAATTTGTCTATCCTCTATCAAACCAAAACTAATTATTTAAATATTTAATTAACAATCGTCAGCCATCAGTTCATCACATAAGTACACAATTATTTGTATAGTATATTATTGGTATCAAGTTATTAATTAATAATTATCAGCATGTTAAATTATTTGTGGAATCTACAGAGCCAGACCACGATTTAAGATAGTAAGATATATCTTAGTTCATGCAATTCAATAAGGTGTACTCAAGGTGGATATATATCCACCTTGGGTCTACTTTATGCACCTTATCAGATATATATCCGAGCGCTCTGATTGGTTAATGCATTTTGCTCTCGATCCTCTCGTCATTGTAGTTGTAGTTTGTAGAACATTTATCTTTATCCTTTCGCAATGTTAAATGATAACATTATTTTTTATTGTGATTCCGGATTCGTGATTACATCATTTTTGGATTTAATTATACGTACAAAACTACAAAATACCAGTACTAATTACTCTTAACTATAAAAGTAACTAGTAAAATAAAATATTGAAAAATATTTGAAATTCATATTGTATGAGAGTCATAATTTGTAGTTTTCTTTTTTCTTTCAAATTCGAATTTTTTATTTTTGACAGTTATAATTAATTTTCTATTTAATATTATTTTAATTGAATTTAATATTAGAAATATTATGTCTTGTTTAATAAATAATAAACTAGGTTTAAACTGGAAATGCAACTATGTATTAATACAAGTAGGCGCTAAACTATTAAAATTCTCATTGATAATAAGATGGGCGTAGGTAACTTTTTTTTCTTTTTTTTATGTAGAAAAAGATTTGGGTTTTAATTAATATTATAAAAACCATAAAATAAAATATGTTTTATACATTTAATAACATTAAATACCTATACATGATTTTTATTTTCGGAGGTGTATGAATACTCAGAACCCTCCTTACCTATGTCCATGAATAATTTGGATATAATTATTTATATAAATTAATTAAAATTGATTTTATTGTTTAATAAATTGTTTCATAATGTACATTTTTATTTTTATCTAAGACATATAGATCTAAATCCACAATTAGAGATAAAATCCGTAACACAATTCAGAATGGACCGGACTTATTAGATTTTATGAATGAAACACCTGAAACTTATAAAACATATAATGGTAAGTTACGAAGAGCAAAAGGCGAAGAAGAAAGATTGCGGTTACCACCTTGGCTTAAAACTAAAATACCAACCGGGGAAAATTTTACAAAAATAAAAGAACAAATGCGAGATTTAAAGTTGCATACTGTTTGTGAAGAAGCTCGATGCCCAAATATTGGTGAATGTTGGGGTGGAGGTAAACACGGAACAGCTACAGCAACAATTATGGTAATATTTCAAAAAAAAATATAAAGATTTTATCCTCAAATATTTTAGTTCATTTAATTATTTTTATAGTTACTAGGTGATACTTGTACTAGGGGATGTCGGTTTTGTTCTGTAAAAACATCACGAGCACCACCACCTCCAGATGTAAGTGAACCAGTTAACACAGCAAAAGCTATTGCATCATGGGGACTTGATTATATCGTACTAACATCAGTGGATCGTGATGGTATGTAAACATTTGTTAGGTTAATTACATTTTTTGATTTATAGAATTAAATATATATATATTCTTAGATTTGGAAGATGGTGGATCTGCACATTTTGCTGAGACAGTAATAGAAATAAAAAATCGGTTAGAAAAATAGTTTACTTTAATTTAATAATATGTATTATATTTTTAATATTTGATGGCGACTTATTTTTTATTTTAAATTTTATATGATTTATGTTTGAAGTAGAAATTATTGTTTTTAAAGTATGCCAGTATCTTTGAATTATAAATAACCATTTTTAATAATCTATAAGAATGCTTATTGATCAATATTGTAACAATTTTATCAATAAAAATTGGATCTAAACATTTGACTACTGTATAAATAATTAAAAATTATTAATATGAGTATATTAAATAAATATATAAAATACTTGCAAATGATAGGCACATAACTTGTCTTCAAAAGATTGTAGTGGTTTTAAGTTTTGGTTTTAAATGTCACATTATATTTGATTGACTATTATAATTTTGTTTGTAGTAGTCCCAATATAATGATCGAATGTTTGGTACCAGATTTTCGTGGATCAGCTGAACATATTAAAACTATTGTAAATTCTGGTTTAGATGTTTTTGCTCATAATGTTGAAACTGTTGAAAATTTAACACCATTTGTCAGAGATCATAGAGCAAATTATAGGTAATTGTATCATTTTTATTTATTGATTTGATGTAAATTTATTTAAATCTAATATATTGTATATCTAAAAATTTTACTTATTTGTTCCAATAGTTATTGAATTTAATGATAATTTTATATTAAAAGAAAATTATATTTATGAATATATTTAATGAAAACAATTTTTAAACTATATTACAGACAAACAATGTCCGTATTAAATAAAGCTAAGGAATTTAATCCCCAACTGATAACAAAATCATCAATTATGCTAGGGCTTGGAGAAACTGATGAACAAATTAAACAAACATTAGAAGGTAATATATAAAACATTTTAATAGATAATTTGACATTTGATTATATCGATCAGTAGCATATCAAATCATATATACATATATACTATTTTTGTTTTTAGATTTAAGAGAGTCATTAGTTGATTGTGTTACACTTGGACAATATATGCAACCTACAAAACGGCATTTAAAAGTAGTAGAATATGTTACTCCAGAAAAGTTTAAATATTGGCAAGAAATTGGTGATAAAATGGGTTTTTTGTATACAGCTAGTGGACCACTTGTACGAAGTTCATACAAAGCTGGTGAATTTTTTATTGGAAATGTACTAAAAAAACGAAAAATAGCACAGGAGCTTAATAACTGTGATACTACATGAAAATATTGTTATTGTTATTACATATGTATGTTATAAAAATTTTTGTTAAAAAATATATTGTTATAAAACCAATTTTGTAAATATTTGTTATTAATAAGTAACATAGATAGAATGTTAATTAGAAATTACAATTAATTGAAACTACAATATTTTAATCATTACATAATATATATATATATGTATTATTAATATTGATTAAAAAATGTGTGAATGGTTATTTAGGTTATTGCCTCTGAAATTTTTTGGATAGCAATAACCATAAATTATTAAATTATGAGCTGTTACATTATATTTTTGTAAATTACTATAAATTTTAGTTAATAAATATATTTTGAAAATAACTAATCTGTAGAAGTTTAATTTTGATATCCAAAATTTGCTTCCATTAAATTATGGATTGGATTTCATGAAAACTCTAAAATTTGGTATGTTCAATTAATTTCATATTGCCCCGAGGCCTGAATTCAAAATATGTGTACATCAATTACATTTATGATATTGATTAATTTTTAAATTTCAATTTATTTAGTAGTTATCAAATATTACGTTTACATGCGTAATCAAGGACAGTTTAATAATAAAAGTGGTTTAATTATAATCCATGTAAACCATTTAAACCGTTCAATAATTTAAGTTTACTATGGAAAAATTAATTAAAGGGTGTAGTTATAGTGAAGAAGAAGTAACTACATTAGTTGCTTCTGTAAAAGAAAACAACATACCTAAATATTTGTTATTACAAATTACAATTTTAATATAAAAATTAAAATTAAATAATAAATACTAAAAAAAAATTATAAATATTAGATACCTAATGGAGATTAAAAGAAATAATTATTTCATGGATGAATAATACACAAGAAATTACACATGTGTCATGTAAACAAGTCATAATTTTTAAGTCAACTTATTATTAAATCGAGTTAATGTTAGAGTGGTTTAACTCTTAACATGTAAACGTAGTATATGTAAAACCTAATATAATTGTATTAAAAAAAAAAAATTTATTTCAAGTAAATATGTAAAATGAATGTAGATTTTAAATTTTTAATTTAACGATTTCATTTTAGATCCATGAACAGTTAGATAGTAAATATAATTAAACATTTTATCGTGGTAAATATGTTAAATATAACTACCTATTTTGATTAATTGTACTTTTAAGTAGTTAATACCACAAATACAAAATATTCCATAATAAATGTTAATACTATGATGTGATCCAACACGTCTGCATCACATTTATAATTTATAATATATTACAATATTATAATGAAGAATCTGGCATTGGAGAGAGAGGAGTGGAGATTTATTTTTTACGATGACAAGCCTTTAGAAAAGAAGAAGATATTGCAATTAAATATTAGAATTACTTAAATTCATAATTCATAAAATTATTTAAAAAATCAAAATGAAAATCAATTAATATAAATATATATAAATGTATTTTATATTAATTTAATAATTTTATTAGCTAATTGGTGTTCTTACTTTGATAAAGAAACAGTGTTTACTATAAATCGAAATTATTTCGTATTTTATGTACAACGGTAAAATACATCACTGTAAATGTGATACCTTTGTGGATTTTTGATTATAGAAACGAGTGTTTAGTACATTACAATATACAGTATACAGCAAAGACATATTCATAATATAATATTTATGTATTATGTTTATGTACATTGTACTCCGTTGAATGTTGTTGGAGCTCGTTCCTATTATTCGTCGTCTGAGTTATATTTGAATTTTTATTTAATTTTAATGTTTTTCTGTGGTAATTTACAAGTAGAATTTTAACTTTTTCTTTTCGATAAAACATATTATTGTAAAATTTCATTCCGTTACAATTAATATATTCATAATTGTTATCTATTTTGTAAATAATTGTATGAAACGTTTTGAACGTTTTGTTATTATGTATATTCTATTTCTATTTTGATGTTAATAATATTATATTAATATGCATAAATTAATATTATATAATTTTAAACAAGAAAACTTATTTTATATAAATTTTTATCGAATATAATATATAAAAGTCAATGTATAAATAAAACTATGTTATTATTTTTTTTTCAATTATATACTCTTGTTAATCAAGTGTTTCGCAATTTATCGTGGATTAAGTAGACACAATGAAATGGAATCATATCGCAAATATAACTCAAGACATCATGACTCCAGACATCATAAGCATCACAAACACCGCCATCGCCATCATCACTATAGGCACGATGATGGGGAGCATGATTCACATCGCACTCATCAACGACACCATAGTCACAGAAGCAGTGATGAAGACCATGAATATGAGTATAACAGGGTTCAGTCATCAAAAATTGAAAAACCACCTTCACCAACACATCATCAATCGTTAAATATTCGTAGACCTGTAACTCCACCACCACTGCCACCACATCCAACACAATCATCAGTTGCACTAGTTGAAAAGCCAAAGGAACGTAATTGGAAACTTATTGCCGATCCAGTACTCACTAAAACTAGTACTAAAATATATCGATATGATGGTGTTGTACCCAATGACTCTTCATATCCGGAAGTAATTGTACAAGATCCACGCACATTTAAATCAAAAAATAAAACTATAACTTTACCTATTGAATTAGAAGTACCCAAATTTAAGGTATGTATTTTAAATAATTTTTATGCAAATTTAAATAAACATATTATTTTATAAATTATAAGTAATTTAGATACATTATATTTAAAAATAAATACAGTATAAATTTAATAAATACAATGTAAATTACAGATACTTATATTTCGTTGCTATGCATTAGATGTATAATTAGAAATATGATTATACTGAAATCTCAATTTTAGTTTTTAAATTATGAACCCATGTTATATATATCAGATACCTTTGTGTAGATTGTTTTCCAAAAAGTTTTATATATTTATGATCTAAAAGATCTTTAAAGTTTAAACAGATATGTGATATGATAAGATAGAAATGTTTTGAAAATTTTATGATATCAAGTAAGATACTAAATTAAAATGTAGAAGTTTTTATTTAATCTTAATATAAATAAATAAATCAGACCACTTGTTAAAACATTATAACTATTTTTTATTATTCAATTTTTATTCTACAAATATTTTTATCATATAAACACATGTTTTATTTATAATTAATAAAATTGAATAGTAACATATTAATGATAATTAGAATTCATGGGTTAAAATAATTAGATAACCATAATCTTATTTATTATTTTAATACCTAATGGTTTTTTGTAGTGTGTATTTGAATAGTTATATTTAAATTGCATAATATATTAATTATTGCCTCTAATGTTTATTTATTCATATAAAATAATTGTATCATACCTACATTTCATTACTTTATAGATTGAATAAGAAATATTATTATATAAAATTATTATGCACTAATAAAATATTGTACATGAATATACCTACTTCTACTTGTCAGTACATAATATTTATTGTTAATTCATTAATTTAATAAAATATATTAAGGTTAAGAAATAATTTAATTTAATTTTAATTGTAAAATAATTGCATAAATGTTAATAAATTGTGAAAATTTTTACTTTATCGTGTATATATAAAATATTTTGATGTATTTTTAATATATCTTATACCTACCTACTTAGGTATATAATATAAACTAAAATATGCATTTAATAGTTAACTATGATTTTTTTTTTAATGTATAGGTAATTTTATTTAATAAAATAATGTAAAAGGAAATAATATTAAATATTAGGTACATTTTTATCTTTTATTTCCTACTTAATAAGTTATAAAAAGATTTAACACTGTCACTTAATTATGAAAATATTTAAAGAGATATAAATTATATATTAGATAGTGGTGTAATTTCAAACTTTTTTTTGTTTTATATTTTAAATTTTTTTAAAATATAAAGTAAATATCTAGTAAATGTTATACCTATATTATAATAATTAACACCTAAGAGTTATGGCTTAATAATTATATTATTCAAATTTAAAGCTAAACGTTTGTAATTAGGTCTAATTACCTACTGTTATAATTTATAGTAACGATTTTAGGTATGTTATATTTTTATCTAACTATAAATATTAAATACATTTTTTTAAATTATAATTAAATTTAAATATAAATATTTTTTAATAATTTTTTAAATATTTAAATAATACGGGAAATAATACATCTAATATATTGGTTTACACATGTTTTTCTTTATTTTTATGGATTTATAAAATGGTTTTTACTTAAAAAATATTATTCTACATATTATATTTTTAATACTATTATATAGTTGAGTTTTCTATAGTATTTTATCATTTTTATATTTTTATATTTTAAAAATTTATATTATACACTTATAAAGTTATAACTAATCTATGTAATTTCAGTATTTATTGTTTTTAAATTTCTATATGTTTTAAATAAAATCTAAAAATGTTTATTTATGCAATATTAATAACATATTAATATGTAAATTATAAATAATTTAGATTAAGTATACATTAAAAAAAAATAAGTTATGATTAGATTTATTAACCTTATTATTTTTATCTATAATTATTGAATTTCAAGCTATTATTGTAAACAAGCTTATCCTAACAGTTTTAAATGTATTTTTGTGACTTTGGATGATTTCTATAATAACTTTAGTTAATTAGTAATCATTTGCAATCTATTGATACACTGTAAAATTTTACTTGAAAAACTAAACACCTATTCAATTTTATACTATTTTTTCAGCTTGATAAAAATTATGTTGGTCAACGTCCGGAAGTCGAAGTAACTTTTACAAACTTAAATGATAACATTGATAAAGTGTTTCTGACTGATTTGGTGAGTGAACATTTTGAAATTTTAGTAAATCTAACTTTTAAATGTTATTATGTCAACAATAATATATTTTATTGTAGTATTACTGTATTAGGTATATAATACGAGGGGCAATCAAAAAGTAAGTTGCATTTTGCCATATTTTTTGTCCTGGTGAATATTTTTTGTTGAAACTTTGGGGTAACACTTTACACATTATACTTTAAACGTATTAATTTCCAAATTGATAGTTAGTTGTTAAGCTTATCAGTAACAAGTTGACAATCATGACTACTGCTACTACTACGTCGTCCAAAATTGAAATTCTTGAAATTATTAGATTTTTATGGTTAAAAAATTATAAACCAATACAAATACATGGGGAGGTGTGTGAAGTTTATGGTGATGATATGGACGAGATAAGCAGTTGAAATTGTTTTATCACCATAAACTACACACACCTCCGACCTCCCCATGTATTTGTACTGGTTTATAATTTTTTAACCATAAAAATCTAATAATTGCATGAATTTCAATTTTGGACGAAGTAGTAGTAGCAGTAGTCATGATTGTCTACTTGTTACTGATAAGCTTAACAACTAACTATCAATTTAGGAATTAATACGTTTAAAGTATAATGTGTAGAGTGTCACCCCAAAGTTTCAACAAAAAATATGGCAAAATGTAACTTACTTTTTGATTGCCCCTCGTATATAAAATAAATATATTATATTTTAGTATTGAACAATATTAATTCATAATATTCCATTATTAACATTAATCATTTTATTATGAATATATTTATTACTAATTTTATTAATGAATAAATGAATTTAAGGTGAAACTATGGTTGAACATTTTTTGATTTTTATATCAAGGTGTCAAAAACAAAATATAATATATTTAATTTAGTTTATAATTTAAAAATATAATTATTATGTAATAATAAAAAATTACATATACATATATATATATATATATTTAAGTGTTTATAACAATAAAAAGCTGTTTGAAAACTTATGCAATTTATAGGTAGTAAAATATGGAAATGTAGATTTATTGCAAATATTTTACCATCCAATAACTAAAAAGCATTTGGGATTAGCAAAAATAATTTTTGAAGATGCAGCAGCTGCTAAATCGTGTGTTCAGAAGTTAAATGAAACATCTGTAATGGGGAAAGTTGTTAATGTTTTTTTGGATCCTTTGGGTAAATAAATTTGAGCTGTAATTATTAAATGGCAATATTTAAAACGTTATTATTTGTACATTGTATAGCTGAAGAATGTAAACTATTATTTGATAAAATAACTGAAGAAAAACCAAAACCTCCACCAGTAATACCTAAAGTAACGCCACCTCCAATTTCTCATCGAGAACGACGCTCAGTTAAATCAGTTAAGTCTAAAGAAGAACCTGTTAAACCCCAAATTGAAGAGAAAACACTTCCACCCAAAGTGGATAATTATAAAAATTATAATTATGATTATACTACACCTTCTCCAGCTATCAATGATCTTCCATCAGAACAAAATTGCAGTGGATATAATAGTATTAATGTTACTCCTGGGTATAATGGGACATATCCTTATCCATATAATAGGTATAAGTTATTTAGTATTATATTAATAAAACTTTTAAAATTAATGAGTATACTTATTGTAATTATATTGTATTTTAAGATATCCAGTACCAGTTCCTCCAATACCAAATAGTCATCATTGGTGGAGTGAATCTAATCCTATAGCTCCACCTTTACCTAGTACACCAGCACCACCGACACCTAAATTAGATTCTGAAGCACAATCAAAATTGGACTTAGATACAAGAATTGAATTGCTTCTTAGTGGCATGTCTTCTCAAGGAGCTAGTGTGGAACCTGCATTTTTATCTATTGTAAAAAAAGATTCTGATGATGTACCTGATACTATAGAAAATGATGATGATAACATAAATTTGCCTCCTGGGGTTAATGATAATCAATCTGATTTAGATGAAGAAAAAGTTAGCAATGACGATGACATTTTACCTTTACTTTCTAATCCTCCATCACCTTTCTTATCAAATGAAATTTATATAAAATGTTTTGAAACAGCAGTTGAACAATTAAAAATCACCAGGGAAAAAGAAAAATTAGAGGCAAAAAATTTTTTGAATAATAAAATAAGAAATGGTATTTTATCACAAACAGTAGTTATTGATTAATGGAACTAATAATTAACATATTTGTTTTGTTTTAGTAATTAATAAAACAATGGATAATTCTCTTCATAGTGATATTAGTTCTAGTGATGATGAAGCCATGTTAGAACAGAGTTCTAAAGGAAACACTCCTGATGATGCAATGAGTTTATCTAGTTTGTCATCTAGAGATGAAAAAATTGTTGAAAATGATCCTAATATAATTCCACAATTTCCACCATTACCAAGTTATCCTCCCCAGGGATATTATTATTCACCACAATTTAATAATCATTATGGTTATCAATATTTTCCATACCCGCCTACTTATCCTTATGGTCATCCAATGCCTAGAACAGGTTTTTATGAACCTGAACCACCACGTGATAGACATGAAAATAAGAATTTTCCAGCAGAACTTAGAAAGTATAATTAATTAAAATAATAAAATTGTATTTTATTATAACAAAATAAATTTATATTTTAGAAATTTAATGAAAGCAGTACTTTACGAGTTAAGAATTATAATTAAACGTGATCTTATGAAGAAGATGGGAACTACTGTTGCTTTTAATGCTTTGGATCAGTGGTGGGAAGAAGCAGAAAGACAATCAAAAGTAGTAATATTTTATTTACTTGAATTTGTTTTTTATATTAATATTTTTTCTTTAAAGTCTACTAGTGTTACTAACGAAGAGCCTAAATCTGCACAACCAGCTCCTAATCTTAATAGTATTTTGGAGGCAGGAACAGAAGGCTTAGAGACGTTGGCTTTAAGTGGTTTAGGTTTAGGATTCCGAGCAGCTATACCAAAAATGCCATCTTTCCGCGTAAGTTATTTTATTACCATATTGGTGAAATCATATTTAATAATTTTTACTATTCAGAGAAAAAAGAAAGAACCATCTCCAAAAAAAACAAATGAACAAGAAGACAATGGAAGTGATCAAGAAGAAATGGTCATAACTTCAGACAATGAAGGAAAAGATGTATATTTAATTTTAAATGTACATAATATTTCTACTTATATAAATTTATTTGTTTTAAGATTGATGATGATGAAGTTACTAGACCTACTTTTGCTGAACGAAAACGTTTAGGAAGAGAGTTATTTGATAGTGATAGCAATTCTTCCACTTCTGAACCATCATTAATCCATAGTTCTTCCGATGAGGAAGAGGAGGACGAGGAGGAATCTAGTAATGATAGTACTAGTAATGATGACTCATGTGATGGATTTGTATGGCAAAATAAATTAAAAAAATTATGTAAATCAATGTCTATGGAAGATTTTGATAGAGTCAGGTAAGAAAACATACATATAAACATTCCATTTTATAATAACTTTAAATTAATCATAAAAGTTATAAAGCTATAATTTAATATTTAATTTTTATTATATATGTATATAATATTTAGGGAGTTGACACCATTTGGAAATGAAACTCCTATGGCCATAGATGATTTATCTAGTTCTGATGAGGAAGGATCGTTAGTGAAATATAAACGGATGAATAATAAAGCTGTTAAACGTAAGATTGAAGATGAAAATATGGATGATATAATTGAACCCAAAAAACGTTTATTAAATGGAGAAAAGACACCTACCGATGAAAATCAAAGTAGAATATTTTCAGATCATTCATATTGTATGCCTCAACAAGTTTACAGCCCACCTCCTATATCCGATTGGGAAACTGAAATAGATACGACTGATAAAGTTACAATAAGCCAACCTGTAATTAGTGAACAAAAAGTGCCAGAAATTTCACCAAAGAAATTAAAACAACCATTAGCTATTAGAGATAATAATAAAATAGAAAATTTAGTTCAGCCAAGCATACAAAAACATCGTGATAATCAAGTTAAAACTAAATATTTTAACAGACGAGATATGGTACAAGAGGCAACTGTATTATTCGAATTCCTTACCAAAGGTATAGATATAGAAGATGTTAACTACTTAAAACAAAGTTATGATTCATTGTTAACAAATGACAATGTTCATTACTGGTTAAATGAAACACATTGGGTCAGCCATCCAGATATCCTTTTAATAACTTAGTTGTAATATAATTTATTTTTAATATTTATGAATTTAGATAGTTGCTTTATATTATTTTAATTTAATATCTATATGCATGTGTTTATATTCAAAGGAATTAAGTGATTCATAAATAATATACATTTAGGGCCTTTATTAGATTGTGTCGCTAAATTTATTAAGCTGTCAGTTAAGCTTAGCGTGGACGTAATAGCAACTTTAACATAAACCGTTTTCCAATGTTTACGCCAATACTATCAGATAAATTATTTCAAACACTACAATATAACAGTTATAGTAAATATAATACTTAGGTATTATCATGATATAATAAACATGATATATCATGGGTATTATAGTAGTTTTTACTGGCTCTATTGATCAGCTGATATGGCACTAATACTGAAATATTTAATTTCAAATTCGTTAATGCATGTGATTTTAAAACTATAGATTCTATCCTAATTTCTTAGAATTTTAAAAAAGAAACAATTAAGTTTATTAAGATTATTTTAACAGCCAGAATTATTGGCTTAACATAATATTATACTAACAATTTTTAAAGCACCCGATAAGTCTTTGCTGCGTTAGCAGAAAGTTTAATTTGACATTATAATAATGGTCTTTAAAGTATTTTTTTTTTTTTTTTTTTTATAAAAAAATTAAGTGTAGAAATTATGTTTGATATATCAATATTTTTATAATTTTAATTATTAGCGTATTCTAGATATTTATCATTATAATATAATTTTAACAACCAAGGAGTTGAATTTTTCTTTAATTTACAAACACTGACTTCAGTAATAAATCAACTTCCACGGAAAAAGAAAAAAGATGAATGGAAAGTTCATGAAACTGGATGTGCCAGAACAGAAGGCTATTATAAAGTTGATAGTAAACAAAAAGCTAATCATAAGGTAATTGTTATGTTATTTTGGTACACCACAGTCTAAATACTGCGAATGACTAATTAATAAACTGTTAAAAATATTTTACTTTAATATTGATTGTTATTTCCACAAGTTATTAAATTTTATATTTACTTTAAATGTCATTTTAATGCAATAATGAGTAAATCTTTTAATTAATATTTAAGTTTTTGTAAACTATTAAAATTATTTTTTAAACCATTTGGATCTATAGAAATTAGTTGCCAATTGCTGATATATAGTGTATAATAAAATAATGCTCGAAATAATGTTAATCAATGTAAATTTTTCTTTTTATACTTCTCCCAGCCTCTTTATATATATAATATATAATTATGTAATTAAAATTCGTATTTATCATAAATTTTATAGGAAATATTAAACATATTTTTAATAATCAATTATTGTTTTGTATATTGCAATTATGTATTTAATATGAATGTGTATATTTTTTATTTTAGTATCATTTTGGACATACAATTGCCCAATTGAATCGCATAACAGAACTTAAACGTGTTAAAGAATCTACTGGTAAGATGCTAGCTCTTTCTCGTGAAGCCCGCAGCAACCAGCGACGGTTATTAACTGCTTTTGGAGCTACATCAGATAGTGATTTACTCAAATTCAATGTATTGAAATTCCGTAAAAAACAATTAAAATTTGGAAAATCAGCTATACACGATTGGGGATTATTTGCTATGGAATCTATTGCAGCTGATGAAATGGTTATTGAATATGTGGGTCAAATGGTCCGACCTGTAGTGGCTGATTTACGGGAACGACAATATGAAGCTACTGGTATAGGTAGTTCTTATCTCTTCAGAATAGACTTAGATACGATTATTGATGCTACCAAGTGTGGAAATTTAGCAAGATTCATCAATCACAGTTGTAATGTAAGTATTTTTATCATAATATTATATTATGTTATACATACAGAGATACATGTTAGAAATATTCAACAATATATACTCAAATATAATTAATCAATTGATTTTTCAAAATTAATACATTTTTTAGTTAATATATTTTAGGTAAATTTACCATTATCAATCTTTTAAATATTCTTTAAAAGTAAAAGGTTTAACTTTAAAGTTTTTACCATTTTATCTGATAAATCTGTAATGAAAACTTAATTTTAATTATAATCTTTCCTATATTTATTTTGCTACAAGACATAGGTTTCTTTCTATTCTATTTCTAACATCTTGATTTGATAATATGATATCCCTATAAATACAATATATAATTAATTTTGTCTTCACAATATTCCTTTTATCCATTCATATTGTCTTGATCTAAGTTATTCTCTTTACTTTACCTTGCATTCTTTTATGGTTAATTGCAATTTATGTGATATCTTTTTATGGCACTTATTTTTTCATAAACTATTTTCTTTCACCATTTGCTTCAGTTATTCTATTATTTTATTTATCCTAGTCTTGTTTTTTTCAGTAAATAATTTATTAAATGCTATCTTTAACTATGACTTTTAATTTTAATTCTTTATTTCTCATACTTTATAATTTATTAATTTATTTGTATATTTTATTATTTATATTCTCACTTTTAAGTTTTAATAGCTAAGGCATAATATATTTAGGTACTTAATATGTAATTTATAATTATTTGTGTATTCTTTTATTATAATCTAAAGTTATTATAAAATAGCTAAAATAAATATATTTTAAATGAACTAAATACTAAATTTTTTTTAAAAAAAATAATTTCATATTAAATGATTGTGTTCCTCAAATATAAGTATAAATATTATATTAAACTAGAGTTCATTTTAGCCATTTTGTATTAATATACAAAAACCCAAATTATTATCATTAATGTGAAATATAAATACAAAATATGACAAAAAATTAATATTAATTAATTCTAAAATTTGTTTTATTCATTGTAGCCAAATTGTTATGCCAAAGTCATTCAAATTGAAGGCCAGAAGAAAATAGTTATATATAGTAAGCAACCAATTGGTGTAAACGAGGAAATTACTTATGATTATAAATTCCCACTTGAAGAAAACAAAATACCTTGTCTATGTGGTACACATTGTTGTCGTGGAACGCTCAATTAGTTGCAAAATTAAATTGTAAATTTGTAAATATTTTATTGTTTTTTTCCCTATAAAACTTACATGTTTACAAATAAAATGTATGTTACTCATGTATGTATATGTATATTTTACCATTTTGCATCACTTTCTCAAAATAAAGTGTGTGCTCATTTATTATGTACAAAATGAATATTGTAAAATAATATTAATAGTTCCACATACAAAATAAAATAAAATATATATATGTTTTATTTATTAATTCAAAACAATTATTTTTTTTATTCTTAATTATCATCAGAAAAATAATGATTAATAGATGTAAATTATTTTTAAATAGTTAATGATATTTACAGCTTATATCTTTGTGATCATATACTAAATGTAGGTAGAGTAATAACAGAATGTTTTTATTCCAACATAAACTGGAAAATATGATCATAAAGTTCTCTTCATTGTAAGTGTGGATGTGTATTTTGTTCATTTTCTGACATATTTTTTTTTATTAAACATATGATTATGCAGGTAAAAAAGTCAAAATTTAAGAATTATTATCATTGGTTCCAGGTTTATGTTAGAATCACAGAAATGTAATAGATATTTTTCTTTAAAAAATATTTCTACTTTCAAAGTTCATCACTACATCACTAATAATTTGATGCTAGTTGAATTGTATTAATTACTAGACTTTTTGTATTTATTACTGCACAATGCCCAAAATTTAGTCCCTAGTTATAATATAAATTTTTTTATTGTACGCACATGTATAACTTAGGCGGGACGCACACTGAAGAAACTTTTTTTAAGAAACCAATTTCATGAAATTAATTTTAAGAAACTTATTTCATATTTGCCGTACACCAATGAAACTAAAATTTATAGTTTCAACAATGTTGTCTGACGATGAAGATGTGTTTATGTTATATTGGTGGCTAAAAAACAAAAAAAGAACCGCAGATATTGGATTCATCCAGTTTTAAAAGATAATCAGCGTAGTAGTTATGCAAATGTATATTATATAAACAATAATTTATGTGGGTTAATAGGTCTATTATTAACACTATTCACTTAATACAAATAATGTGATTCAAATAAGTTGCTAAAAATAATTATTATTTATATTATAGCTATTGTTTTGAAGATTAAATAAATGCTGTAAAATATATATTATATAATTATTATATCAAAATACTTATAAACTGCTTCTAAAATATTAATTAAAAATTGCCATAACTAACAAAACTTTATTGTTAAAACTAAAATCACAAGTTTCACAAAACCGCGGTTGCGCAACTATGAGAAATTTTGATTTCATGAAACTCTGTGTGCGCGTTTATTTGTTTTTTCAATATAATGGTTTCGTGAAGCTTAAGTTTCACATTTCATGAAAAAAGTTTCCTCTGTGTGCGGCCCGCCTAAGGAACGTATTCAGTAAAATTATTACCATTAATTATAACAAGGATGCAATTCATCTATCGACAAATAAAGATTTTTTTTTTTTTATGTCGTAATTCGTAAACCTAAATAATATTATACTAATAATTTAATATTTGGAATATCTATATTATTGATATAAATTCATAAACATGAGTATAACGGTTTAAACTTAAATAATTTATTATAAATATGTTATAACAAAAAACACTAAAAATAAATTTTTATTCTAATGTTGAATGAAGTTTTTATTTCTCATATAAATTTAAGTCATAAATCATAATTTATGCTAAATTGTAAGTGTATTTATGCTATGAAAAATAAAATGATTTAAATCAACATCAATTTCAAGTTTTATTTCCATAAAAAACTATATTAATATTAAAATTATAAATAAATAATAAATTTCAGATAACTAAACGAGTCCATAATGACTACATTATAATTAGTAATTAGGTACATTTATTTAATAAAATTAATAAACCATAACTCACAAAAAATAGGTTTATAATGATTTGTTAAATTGAAAATTTGAATTGGAAAATGGTAAATATTTTAAATATAGGCAAATATAATTTATATTTTGTAGAACCGATGAACATTATTTTTAGCATTTTTTTAATATTTGCGAGGTGTAGCCAAAACATCCAAACGATTTTTCGCCTGAAAACATTTACAAAATTTAAAATAATTTATTAATTATTTATTAGTTTATTACATACCTAATATAATATATATATCCTATAACTATAAGTATCTCTATACAATATACGTACCTAGTCTTTTTCAGTGACGTACTTACTACACAGAATAGTTTCAGTGGTTAATAAGGTAAATTTTAAGTCAATTGGGAGAGGCGGGTTAAACCCCCATTTACCCTCCTTTTGATAGGCGATTAGTCTTTTCCATTGAAAAGCACATAAATAGTCATTTTCGCCTACCACGATTATAAATTATAATAGGTAGGTAGGTAAGTTCTAGCATTAATTAATTAATCAATGGTTCTAGTTTCTATTTAACTACCCCTACGTTTTGAATTTTCCTCAATATTCTACAAGTAAATACTTGATGCTTGGTCCAGTGGCGTAGCCAAGATTTTGGCTTAGGGCACATTCATGCTATGGATATTTATGATCAAGAACACCAATAGCTTCAATAATTTTTTTTCTTTTTTATTACCTAATCATAATATGACTCACCTGATCACCTATCTTCAATATCCACCCATAACACAAGAAACCACTACCTCTTCCTAATTACCCATCATCATACCGCATATGAACATTGGACAATGGACAAAATTTTTTAAATATTTTAGTATAATGTTAAGTAATATATGTGAGTAAACTTCAGTAAAATTTTTAGACCTTAAAACCTAAAATTATATAGATAATAAACATATAGATAAAAAGGAGAATTTTAAGAAATATTCAAAGTTCTATATTTTGTAAAAAAAATTAATGTAAACGGTACCAAAATTTTATCACATATAAATATAAGTACTCATGTGAACACCCAATAATATTTTCAAGTCTCTAAGTTCAAAATTGACTGAGTTATAATAAAATATTGAAATCGATTTCGTCAAAATTTCATTTTCCCTTTATTTTCGACATTTATTGGTAGTTTTTTCTACTGCATAGTGCATAGTTCATTTTTGAGAAATTCGAAAAATAACCTAATTAAAGTACCAACTACGTCCACTTTCCTACCGGAATCATTTACTATTCGTGAAAATCGGAGCATTATTTCTGCTCGAAGAAATGTCTTCAGACATAAAAGAAAAAAAAGACACACATCATACATTATACCTAATAACAATAATTATTGTTAGGTTTTGAAAATGTTACCTATGATTTAAGAGGGGCTAAACACATTTATTTATGTTTTTATAGGGAACCCGGTAGTTATACATTAATTGTAATCCATTACCATAGAATTGATATTAATATTAATTAATTTATTTATTTATTGTGTTATTCTATGTTTGTTTATTAGGTCTCATTACCTATAAAAGTATGAACGAAAAGAATAAAATATAATAAATATCTAGGTAGGTAGGTACCTACTATATAAATGTTTCAATGTCGGATTAAATGCGTTAAATATGACATACCTACCTATAGGTACACTGATGTAGTTTTAGAGTTAGAGAGAGATCTAACCTAACCCAATTAAGTATCTTTAGATTAGTATCATCGAAAATATTAAATAGTCGAGTAGGTATACATTTTCTAATTTATTCTGTTAAATTATTGAAAAAACAGAAAAAAAAATTTTAACTAGAAATTAAAAATATTAGGTAATAAATAATAATATTATTAATATTTGTTGGTGTTTTGTATTACCTAATATAGATAAATATAAATATTTAGATAAATTAACCAAAACTGTTGAGTGATTTATAAATTAAATGTAATATTGACAATTGCCCATTTGCCCATCTATTATATTAATTAAATTTAATAAAATATATAAATTATTAATATTTATATACTATAAAATATGTTATTTTAAATTTTAATTTAAAATATATTTTTACTAATTTATATGATTAATGTTAAATTTTTTGTGGACTCTGTCCGAATTCTTTGAAATTTATTTTTAATTGTTAACTTGTATTGTTTTACACCTATATCTTCTTCTTCACTGGCTTTTATAACTCTATTAGAGTTTTTGCCGCCAACACTATGTCCCTCCATTTCTCTCGATCTTGTATAATTTCCTTCCATTCTTTTACTCCCACAGTTTTAAGATCCTCTTCTATTATGTCAAGCCATCACTTCCTTGGTCTGCCTCGAGGTCTCTTCCCTACTGGTTGCCATTCTATCACTGTCCTTATGGTCTCTTCTTCGCTTCTCCTCATTATGTGCCCAAACCACTGTAATCTTTGTCCCTTTATGTAGCTAGTGACTGGTGCTAGGCCCAGTTCCTACACCTATATCTAATAGGTATTAATAAATAATAATTTACAATTAATCAATGCTATTACTACCTACGACCTACCTACTTTAAAATTATAATTAATAATAATTTAGTATAACAAATAAAAATACTTATATTTAATACTTACACGTTTAATGGTAACGAGTTCTTTGTATTTGTCTTTTCTAGGAGACAATATTTGTTTTATTAGTTTATCGTCTCCTGGAAATATTGGATTGTATGCTCCTGGTGGTGGTGAACAATCTAAAATTATTAAACATACCTATTTCATGTTTTATTTGAAAAATTGTAAAAATTTTCAGAGAAATCAAGTTTTAATAATACCTACATAATATATATAAAAAAAAAAAAATGATTGATGATCATAATTTTAATGTTTCTTTAAAATAGAAACTACTGAAAATGTAATATATTTTATTTAGAAGCAATAAAATTCTCTATTTTTTTTTAATTCTAAATAAATTACTAGATAAATTTAGTATATACCTAGTTACTAGTTGGAAATTTTTAAAAATTGTTTTGATGTGTCTAAGTCTAAGTACTAAGTAGTAGGTAGCTCTATACTTATAAGTTATAATACTTACCCTTGACTTTAAAAAACCGATCAGCCCTCGCAAATGCCATTATTTTAATAAATAAAATTTAAGAATTATACACTTAATTTTTTTGTGTCGTTATAAATTTTTGCTGATCTAATGAGAAGATATATTAATATATTATGCTCTGTGAAATGTGAATAGTGTATCGAATTATATTGAGAGTTGTCATATGACAAAATATAATTAAAAACAAAATAAATTGTATGTAATAATTTACCATATGGATTATTTATATAGGTACTAAATTAAAATATTGATCAAAGTTAGATAGAGGAAAACGAGTATACGTATATTATATAATAAATGAATTACGAATTATTATTCAAGGATTGGTTTTAACTTTTAATTATAGTTTTAGATTAGAAGTAGAATATGTACCTAAATGAATATGAAATTTATACTTAATAATAATAATTTAATTAGATAAAATATAAATTAAATAATTAATTAAATTGAATACCATACATAATAATGACTATTGATTTAAATGAAGACTATATTATTATTAATTAAATAGGTACCTATTAACTAATAAGGAATATTATATTATATTTAGTAAATATTTATTATGTTTAGAAAAATAAATCTAAATAAGATATTTCTAATTCCAATTGATAATATTTTAATTTTACAATAAACAATAGAATGAAAAGTAGATAGTAATAATTAATAATAATTAAACATTTTCAAAAAAAAATGATCTGCATAGGCACATATCACAAAATATAATGGTAAAATGTTAAAAATAAATTTTAAGTAGGTATAGGTGTGGACGTGTGGTAGAATGGAGATAAATATTATATATTAACAATGACGATGTGGTCAGGGCCGGATTTAGAGGAGTAGAGGCCTCGGGGCATCAAAGGAGTGGGGGTCCCCAGGCCCTAAATTATTTTCCAAATAAAATAAAAAGTAAATTCTTTTTCTTTTATTAGTATTTAACAAACATATATATATATATATAATTATAATCGGAAACAAGAAATTAAATTTAAGTGTTGACAAACGGAACCTTCCGAGCTTTTTTCGCCGAAAAATCGTTGATAAGTTCGCTGAAATCCAGTTCCCGAAGTAAATCGCTTTATTTTTATCCTATTGGCCACTTTCGACGGGACGGCGGAGTGACAGTGCATTTGTAATTTGAAAGATTTTTTTCCGAAGTCACTTTTGTGGAGGCCCCGGGGCTATCGCCCCGGTTGCCCTCCCCTAAATCCGGCCCTGGATGTGGTGTACCTTCAAACTAATTATAATTCCACTATTTTATATTCGAAAATCGATATGTAGGTACCTACCTACTTAATTGCATACAAATAATTATTTTGAAATAAAGTATTAATAAAAATATAAAATATACCTATATATATATATATATATATATTTTAAAGACTCCGTTATAAGTAGGTATAAGTGTAATATATAAATTATATAAATGTCGTGAATTAAATATATGAAGTATTGATATACACACGTTAATAAATATTTAACTCATTTAGGTAGATACATATTAATTTATATTAGAGGACATCTATAAGAAATCGTATAATATAAAAGTATGAAACAATATCTAATACTTAATTAAAACAAATAATATATGGATTAAAAGTTTTAAGTGTATTTATTAAAAACAACAATAATTTTATAATAGTTATTAGTTCAAATGCGATAATCTGTGAATTAGGAAAGTCGATATGAATATAAAAAAAAAATATTTGGTAAAATACACTTATATATTGCATTACATAATTATAACTAATTAATAATAAATATTAAAATATCTATAATATTGCTTGAATAAAATTTAATTGCATTGGGTAATAATTTATTTACCTATTATTATAATTTAAATTATAGGAATAATATTAAAAGTTTTAAAGGTAATAGAATTTAAGTAATAATTTTGATTAAACTATTTTATTTTTAAAAATTTACTCTAAAATTTTTACTATGTAAGACTATAAGGTAGGTATTTTACTAATTTACTAGTTTACTATATTTGTTCTTAAAACTCCTTGTTTATTATTAAGTATATTATACCTATTCAACTGGCAAAATCAGAACACGAAAAAGTATTTTTACCATCAAGATTAGTAGATTCTTTGGCAAGTATAAAATGTTGGTATTATTTATGAAATCAAAATTAAAATTTCGATTGCAATTCTATTTTTTCACTCTTCCTAATTTGAAATTGTATTCTTTTATTTCTCTGTTATGGATTCGTGTATCTGGTTGTTCACTCATCCATAAATCCGTATATTTGAATAGTTACAAAGAATTTTGGAGTAAGATGGAAGAACATTGTTAATTAAGCTATTAGGGAGTTATATAGGTATTATTTATTTTGTTAGATATTTTATAACATTTTTATTTCAACTTTAATCTTTACATATAATACTTAGGTAGATAGGTAATCCAGCCAATGAAAATGAAATATTGGCAAACAATGGAAAAAATTCTCAGCAAAAATTTTTTTTTTCAATAGTTTTGTTGGTGTTTATTCTGGGAGCTTTTCTGCAATACTCAGAAAAGTACAATAAGTTGTTCTTTTTTAAATAACTAGAAAAATATTGAAAATTTGAAAAAGTTTCAAATAAAAGTATTATTTAAATTATTTCATGCAAAAAAGGTGTTTTAATATTTGAATCGCTAACTGCAGAAAGGGGACAAGTCCATTTTTATCAATTTTGATTTTATTATCATTTTTCATTAAGCACGCGTAAATACATCGTTTACTGCAGATAGGAGTCCAATTAGATTATCAAAACAATAAATATACTGTTTGGAAATTCTTGTTTACTATAGAAAGGGAACATGTCCATATTTGGTTTTTGATCATTCTTCATTCCTGAAAAATTAGGAAAAGTGGACTTGTCCCCTTTCTGCAGTTAGCGATTCATTTATTATTTTAACCAATAGTTTTATTGTAAAATCAAATTTAAATCAAGCATAGGTAATATTCGAAATAAAAATAAATTTCTTAATTTTTATCAAAATAATTCTGTTTATTTTACAATACCTACATATTATGCACACTTCACATATTAATTTAAAACACGATAGAGATAAAGATATTATAATATACTTTATATTTAAGGTATTTAGGTATCTATATAATTAATCATGATTTAAAATATTGTTATTTTAACATTATTATTACAGTAATTCTAAATCTGAATTCTGAAATCTGCTTTTATTTGATTTATCATTATCAGTGAAAAACTTATATAGTGATATCTGAAAACGTATTGTTTTTTGGCAAATTAATGACATTAAAACAAATAATATAAATTTTTTTAAATCATATATTTATATTCAGTAGGTCTCAGGAGAATTTTAATTTTAACTAAATTTATTAATAATATAACACTATGAATAAAATATAACTGTAATTGTTCTATTCTGTATTTCTGTGGTAATAGGGTAATTACCGTAGTTGTTGTTATCTACATTTACGGTTAAAAATTTGGTTACCCTGCAAAAATCGCGCGCATATATTTTCATAATAAATAAACATTTTAAACAGCTGTTTTGAAGTTTTGATAATGGGTATAATTTTTAAAAATGTAATGATTTATTTTGTGTTGTTAGTTTGTTACTTGACATTTGTTATGTCTTATGTTATTGTAATTTAGAAAAAAAAAAAAAAAAAATGAAATATAAAAAAGTAATTAGAAATTTCAAATTATAGAACGCTATTGTTCTACAAATGCATTTAGGTGTGATGTTTATAGTAAGTCTGATTAATTCAATAACTTCTTGTAAATTGATTTTAATTATTTTTTAGCTGTTGACATGGGCTCGATTGCTTCGGTCCTTCAGTGGCATTGTAATTCATGTTCACTCATAAATCCCACTGACCGTGTTACTTGTATTCGATGTAATGTACATAGAAGTTATGAATGCCAGGAAAAAGTTAATCCACTCAAAACACGGACCATTCACGGATGTCCTACTCCTTATGTTACAGATATTCTCTGTGCAGAAGCAGAGATTGCTTCCGGGGCATTAAGACTTGATAATGCGTAAGAATATTTCTTTGGTCTATTAGTCTTAATTTATATTTCATTAATTAAATTTACAGTGATCCTACCAATATAGAACACAAGCCAAGTATAGTTAAACTTCAGTTTAAGTCAGTTATTTTACAAAGACGTAAGTCTTGGAATGGTTTTGAGGATTATTTACATAATTCCTTAAGGCCATCAAAAAGTTCCACGCTAATTTCAGTAGAAACTGATTCCTGGTTATGTAATACCTGTAGAAATAGAAACTGTTTAACTCGACAATGTCAAAACTGTGATTCATTTAAAGGAACTAAAGAACGAAAAAATGAAATTATTCCTATTACAATTAATATGCCTGGTAAGTTTATTATTTTACAAGTATTTCCTATTAAGTATCATTAAGTATTAATTGTTTTATGTCTTATAATATTTAAATTTTAGACTCGGATAAAAAATCTACTAGCAATTGGTCCTGTGAAAAATGTTCTTTTGCAATGAATCCATTTTGGCTAGATTCTTGTGAATCATGTGGATGGAATACTATTACAATGATGCGAGATTGTGTACGTTATACACCCCCTAAAAAAAAATGGACGTGCAAACGTTGTACTTTACTTAATGATCCTAATACAACAGTTTGCAATGCTTGTGGTGGATCAAAAGCTAAAAGTCTTTGTCCTGATGATGGAACATTAAGGGAGTTTTGGTCATGCGATAAATGTACATTGAAAAATAGATTATCAGCATTAGTATGTAAAGCATGTAAAACAGAAAAACGAACAAGTAAAAAAAGACGATCAGATAATCAATGCCCAACTTGCACTTTTGAAAATGAATTAAATGCAAAACGTTGTGCTATGTGCCACAAACATCTTGAACCTGAATATTATTCATCTATATTGATATCAAATTATCCAAAGAAACAAAGTGAATTAATGGAAAACTTAAGAAGAATTGAAGAACGAGAAGCACGAGAAAAATGGAATGAAATAGTACTTTATTGTAATCAAGTAAATATATTTTTTAATTCATTTTATATTATATTACCTTGTTTATTAAAATTGTAATTACTAAATTTTTTTAATGATTATATAAAAAAAGAATAGTCTAATAATTTTTAAAGTATTAAAATAATTAACAGTATCCATATATATATAGGATTTTTTATAAATGGGCATTCATTTTCAATAACATTTATTAAAAAAGGATTTTATATTAAATTTTAAAGGCTAGGCTGGTTTGAATAATTTTAAGTCTTTAAATCGATCTTCGAAATCATCTATTAAATAATTAAGTTTTATTCTCGAGATTTACCATGTTTCATTATTTCATAGTTTTTAGTTTCTATATAAAATAATAATTAAAAAAAAAAATGTATATATTTTTTTTTTTTTTGGCTCTTACATATATCACAATTTCTGATATGGCTTGCAAGTTACTTCATATTGGCAACCTCTGATATATATATATATATATATATATATATATGAATAATATATATTATTATTATTATATATTATGGGCAAAATTCAGTAACCTCTAAATGAGTATCATAATGATAGTAATTATATTTTTCATAATATTTAAATATAATTTTTATTTATCTTCTTCTTCTTCTTTGGTTTTTTATGGGCCATTTAGGTCCATTGCCGCAACAACCACTATTCTCCATCCATCTCTATCTTGAGGTAATTTTTCTCCATTGTTTACTCCCAATCTCAATACATATATCATTTGTAATTCTGTCTTTCTACCGCTGTCTGGGAGCTGTTCCCTTTGTTTTTTCGTGTTTGGTTTCCAATTTATTGCCAGCCCAATAAGGCCTTTGGACCTCCATATATGTTCAGCTCATCCTAGCCTACTGCTTTTAAGGACCCAAATTATACTTGTTTTGCCATATAGTTCTTTGATTTATCGGTTTGTTTTTCAATTCGAACTCCCCTTGTGCGTTTTTTTTTTTTGTCCAAATATTCTTCTCAGGATCTTTCATTCAAAAATAACTAGTCTATTTTCATCTGTCTTTGTCACCACAGGTATATAACGCGATCAGTCTTAATTTTTATTTATATTAAATTTTATAATTTTTCAATATGTTTAATTCTGCATAATATAAAATAATATGTGATTTTTTAATATTATAGAATAGTCAAGAATTTGTTGATGATTCTTTTCCTCCAGTTGGAAAGTCTCTCTACTATACTGAAAAACGTGAAGATTGTCGAGTAACGCAATGGTTACGGCCAGAATCAATTATTTGTCCAGAATCTGATAGAAAATTATGTTGGGTTGTATTTAGAAAACCAAAGCCTTCAGATATAATTCAAGGTTATATAATTAATTATATTTTAATTTTTGAAATTGATTAACCTATAAGCATTCGCTTGAAGTAAACAAATTTCCAATAACAAAATATATTCATTTAATTTTATTTTTTTTACATGATAAATTTATTTATATTATTTGATGAGATTAGGTTAGCAATGTATTAAAATGTTTTATTAAAAAAAATATATATATATTAGAAATGTTATGGTCATGTACTTAAAGAATTAAAAATTTTAAACTGTTTGTAAAGTGTATCTTTACACCTGTATCCTTCCCCTTGCTTATAATGTTTAATTAACAATAACAAAATCATATAATAATGCCAATATTATTAAGAATGTATAAACTTGTATTTTATTGTAAGTTATAATTTATACATTATTTAAAATTTTTTTATTTCCTTATTAAATATATATTATGTAATAATATTGAAAAAAAATATTGGTAATTATAATTGTCTTGATATAGATATGACTTTTTTAATAGATTATTAAATTAAATAATTTACTTCATATGATATTGTGTAGTCAATATTAAAAAATAATTTCATATTATATGAAATAATTTTTTAATATTATAAATATTATATAAGTATTACAATAAAACAATAATTTTACTTTATCTATTTAGGTATTTTGGGTAACTGTTGGTTGTTAAGTGCTTTAACAGTCTTAGCAGAACGTGAAGATTTAGTTCGACATGTAATGGTTACTAAAGATTATTGTAAACAAGGTGCATACCAAGTTCGTCTTTGTAAAGATGGCAAATGGACAACAGTTCTTGTTGATGATTTATTACCTTGTGACCATCAAGGAAATTTAGTATATAGTCAGGTTTGTAAAATATCTAGACTATTATAATTGATGACTAAAGTTTAAATAAAAAATGTGTTATTTGACAGACTAAACGTAAACAATTATGGGTTCCCTTGATTGAAAAAGCAATTGCTAAACTTCATGGATGCTATGAAGCACTTGTTTCTGGTAGAGCAATTGAAGGACTTGCTACATTAACTGGAGCACCTTGTGAAAGTGTTCCATTACAACCATCATCAGTGCCAACAGAAGATGAATTAGACCGTGATCTCATTTGGGCACAGTTATTAAGTTCACGACTTGCTGGTTTCTTAATGGGAGCATCTTGCGGTGGTGGTAATATGAAAGTTGACGAAGACGCTTACCAAAGTAAAGGATTGAGACCTAGACATGCTTATTCTGTATTGGATGTCAGAGATATTGATGGTTATCGATTATTGAAACTGAGAAATCCATGGGGACACTTCTCTTGGAATGGTGATTGGTCTGATGATTCTGACATGTGGACAAATAATTTAAAAACATTGTTAATGCCAGATGGATGCTGTGAAGGAGTATTTTGGATATCATATGATGATGTTTTAAAGTAATATTTAATACTTAAATTAATAATTAAACAATTTATATTAAAGTTTGTTAAATTTAGGTATTTTGATTGTATTGATATTTGTAAAGTAAGAAATAACATGTGGAATGAAGTAAGACTAAAAGGATATTTACCACCACTATCTTCAACCGATCACTTATCTTGTGTTGTTCTCACAGTCTCAGAACCAACAGAAGCAGAATTTACACTTTTTCAAGAAGGACAAAGGTAAATTAATAATATAACATTTGAGTGAATTATTTGTTTTATATTATGTTTTAGAAAATCAGAAAAATGCAATAGAAGTCAACTTGATTTATGTGTAGCTGTAATGAGAAGTAGAGAAGTTACATCTGAAAAACCTATCTGTATTGGTCGTCTGGTCGAACATAGTAAACGTCAAGTTCGTGGTTTTGTTAGTTCCCATAAGATGTTAGAGCCAGATGTTTATGTTGTTGTTTGTTTAGCATTTAATCATTGGCATACAGGTTTATTATTTGTTTTTATGTATATCAATTAAAATAAATTCATTGCAATATATACATATATATTTTTTCAGATTTAGTAGATCCTTCTGGTTATCCTGAATTTGTATTGGCTATTCATAGTTCTAAACGTTTACTGGTAGAACAAGTGTCACCCCCTTCTTTTGTTTTAGCTGATACAATTATTAACTTAACATTAGCTAAAGGACAAAGACATGAAGTAAGTTTATTTAGTGAATCAATATTATAAAATTAATTAATAATAAAAATATATCATAGGGCCGGGAAGGAATGACAGCTTATTATTTAACTAAAGGATGGGCAGGGCTTGTTGTAGTAGTAGAAAATCGTCATGCAAATCGTTGGATACATGTAAAATGTGATTGTCAAGAGAGTTATAATGTTATGTCTACTAGAGGATTACTAAAAACTATTGATTCTGTTCCACCTCTGCATAGGTAAATTATGAGAATTAATAGTTTTACAATTATAAATAATTTATTAATTTTTGTATATTTTATTTATAGACAAGTTATAATTGTTTTAACTCAATTAGAAGGAAGTGGAGGGTTTTCTATTGCTCATAAACTTACTCATAGATTGGCAAATCAAGCTGGGCTTCATGATTGGGGACCACCGGGTTGTTCTCATTTGCCACAAATACAAAAATCTATTGAAGGCCTACACTCTCCTAGACTGATTACTTAATTATTGTAAGGCAAAGAGTATGGTTTTTATAAACTTCTGTGATTTATATTCCTTTTTTTTCTATAGTGTGAGTACAAATAATTAAATTAGGAAAACAAATACTATTGTAAATAAGTTACAAATAAATATGAATAATTATATGATTTAAAAATTGTTTGTATAAGTATTTTAAATCCTCAAAAATACAAAGGTATTTTAACATTGTATTTCTTTATTATTATTTTAATTACTTAAAATAACACATTAGTTGTAAGAACATAAATATTTAATGAAATTGAAGGCAATTTAATTCCTATTGTAATTTTAATATAATATATTATATATTCTATAAAGAATGCAATATGATTCAATATTATTGTTTTATGGAATTTTTCATTTTTTTTTATTATGGTATTAAGCATTTAAATTTCCGAAAAAACGATAATTGTTTAATTCATGAAAGTCATAATTCAAGATATTCATCTATATACATTTTTTATACTTTATCTGGAAAACTCCAATATAGATAATAAATTATGTTTCCAAAGGATATTTTTTGTGATTACATGAATTATTGGAAATGATATAATGATAATATCGGTTTATTTTCAAAATTGAACTTTGAAGTCTTGAGGCAGGTTAATAAAATATTTTTATGTATAATTATTCATATATTTATATGGTATAAATTTTAACCAAATACCAAAATATAATTTGGTTTTTATGAAAATAAATTAGGTAATCCATGTATCGTGATTAGTTAAATAATTATATCAATTACAATTGAGAATATAAAATTTCTATTTGATCTAAGTAATATATTTAGAACTATAAAATTGTATGTTCATAATATATTTTAGTTGGAAATTATATTTAAATTATAATACATATTGGAAAGCATAAAATAATTTTGTTCGTTTCATTCAAATAAAAAATTATGGCCAAATGTCAATTATAATATAAATATAACAAAAATGAAGATTTGTCCAGACAAAAGTACCAAGACAAATATTATTACGGCTAATCTCGGCACGATAACGTTATAAATTATAGATAGATTATATTCCCCATGTAGGCACGTATTAGTGAATATTTTAAACAAAACTCCAAATCGCTATCTTATCTTCACACTTGTACATCAAGGAAAAAACAAACTAATTGCTAAACTTACTGAATTACTGAAGAATACAAAATTGTTCAAGATCAGAATACAAAACTAAGCAAGAAATTTGATAATAAAAATAAAATTTTACATTATTTGAAAGATGAAATTGAAGAAAGAAGAACCAAAAAAATCTCCACCCTCTAATAAATTAGATGATACTTTAATATCAAAATTAATTCAAGATTTTATATTTTACAACATAGGACATTTATTGGTTTATTATTATTTAAACCATTAGACTTGTGAATAATTATAAAATATAATTTAAAGACTAGAATTTACTTGATTGAATGAATCTATTTCTAAGATTACACGACTATTATAAACTGAGATATATTTATATATATATATTTTTAAATACGTATTTGGTAAATTTTTAGTTAACCCGGTGCTAACTATTTATTAAGGAGTTAACATTTAACCAATTTCTAAATACACTGGGCAATTGTAACAAATAGTAATTGACAATGGTGAGATAAAATGAAGCTATGAAGCTAAAACAATTTTATAGTAATTGTCATGTTTTGTAGAATAGTTAGATTTTTATTATTATTTGAATAGTGAAAAACTTTTTACACTGTGAATTTAGATTTGTTTATAGAATTTTAAATTTGCCAAGTATGTTTTTTTTAAAAAAATATTTATCTTCGATTATAGAAGTCGCATAATCTTAGAAATGCATTCATTCAATCAAGGAAATCCTAGTCTTTAAATTATATTTTATAATAATTATTCATAATTCTAACGGTTTGAATAATAATAATAAAATACCAATAAATAATAAAAGTCATAGGTATGTCACGGATATAATATTATCTTAACCCTTTCAGACCCGAATTATGATCTAACAAAAAAAAAATTTTTGTTTGCATATTCACTTTATATAGAGCTTATAATTAGAGGAATCATCAAAAAAAACTTTTTTTTTTAATTTTTAAGAACTTAGGACTATGTCCCCTTTAAGTGACATTGGGTCAAAATAGTTATGAAAATACACTAATATTAGAAAATTTGAAAAACTATAATACGCAATATTATTAAGTGTTGAAATTGAAACAAATTATTCATGTATATTTAAAAACAAAATAAAAAAAAATGAGCTGATACGTTTGTTGTTAATATACAGACATTTATCATTTATATATACCATTTCCAAGAAAATAATATCGGATTAAAACGTGTATAATTCTGGGAATATTAATGCCATATAAATTCTAAAGCTATTTTCGGATTCTACAGTACTTTTCCCATATAATTAATATATAATTGACTATAATACATCATAATAGAAATTGTTAAAAATAAAATAATAGTGTCACTGGACACTGGGTCTGAAAGGGTTAAATCATGCTGTGAAATATGATAATATCATTTGTCACAAATGTGATTTATTTATCTTCTTTGACTAGGTTTTGATAATGTTATCAAAAGGTAAAGACCGTTATTTTCTTTAACGGTTTTTCTTTTATATACACTTTTCATCTTTTATGTTTTATTTACCCATCGATTTCCCCCAACATGAATACTACGACTCAGATATAGATCCAAGTGCAACATTGCCACTGCCACAGTTGAGCAGTTGACAGTTCATTTTCATATAGTATTTTACTACAACGTAATGTCGTGGTGTATTACCAATATTCATTTCTAATTTTGACGAAAAGTTGTTAATTCTTTATTCACATTTTAATTTTATACTTCTTAAACATCTGCATTCTGCGATTACTCTATCAATGATCGTAGATTTGTTAGCGTTTTATTTTATTTAGTAGTTAAAACTGACAGTCACAACAAAGCTTAAGAAATATATTTATATAGATTGCATATTTTATTTTGTACAAAAAAATCATTTATTATTTTATAATTTAATACGTCGCACTTGTACGTCGTAATGTCGTTCGTGAAAGGAAAGATTATGCGATTTAATGAAATCTCAAGTGAGTAACTAAATATTGTTCTTAATTATGTTTTATACCAGTGTACTTAAAAGTTTTATATTATTTTATAAATATGAATTTTAACGTCAACGATTATATTATATGAATAAATATCAAATGTGTTTATTACAAAATTAAAATATTTATGAGTATTTTGCTGTCATAATTACTTTAACACTTTATATAAGCATGTTATTAAACATGTTAGAAATATGCTATTTAATTAGGTACTTAATGTTTGCTTGATATTAGGTAAATATATATATATTATATTTATATATTATATTATGGATAATTATAATTATTAGTATTTTTGGTATGTAATTTTCGATCAACCTGGAAATTTGGAATGATTGAAAAACCATAAGAAAATTTTATTTTAATTAACATTAATTAAATATTATATTATAATAATAATTACCTAACATTTAAATATTTAATAATAATAAGAAAAATTATTTTTATTTTATAGATTACCACAATATACTATGCATATTATGTTATTATTTAAAATTGAAAAATTGATAGTTATAGAATCTATAAAATGCATTTGCTAATTATAGGTTGTGCCCCATCTCCAGGGAGATACAATCCGAAAAGTCCAGGATCAAAAATAATCAAAGGAGTTACGTTTGATAAAGCCGAACGATTCAAAGAACCTTCTGTACCCGCATCACATGTAATTAGTACATTCAATATTTTATTATTTTTGTTTTATTTTTGAAGTATTTTATTATGTGTATTAATTACAATTGATTATTGAACGAGTAAATATAAAACTATCATTATAACTAAACATTAGCAACAAAATCTAATATACTGCCATAGTGCCATACTGGTATCACTAATTAATTATACAATAAATAAATCAATGCCGGTATATATTTTATTATATAACTATAATAATTAATATACTAATATAATTATAATTATTATACTAATATAATACCTATTATATATTTATATTCTTTCAATGAATAAGAATATAATATGATATTGGTAACATATTTTAAGTTTATAATAATTTAAAATATATCAAATTGTATAATTGAGTAGTTGTTAAATGTCATATAACTTCTGTATAATATGCTCCACTACACTACTGTATATACTAGGACTAATCCAATTTATAATTTTATATAATATTAGATATTAGAAATGTTTAAATGTTCTTATTTTTAAATAATATAAATTTATTTTAATATTGTATAGTTTATAATATTTTTGTCATTTAATTGATACATTATTATATATTTTAGAATACAAAAAAAATAGTAAAAGTTAACAAGACATTCAAAATCCACTCAAATTCCAGGTATAGTGTGATTAATGATGTAATATAACTCTTTTATTTTAATATTTGATATTTAATGACATAAAATATAATATTAAATATGTTTGTTTTAATTATTATAATTTATATATATATATATATATATATATTAATTTTTATATTATAGTCCTCAAAGTTCAGTCAACATACAATGTTCCAAAAAATCTAAGCATCTTGCAGAGTTAAACAAATTAGATTCAGAGCTTAATAAAGTTCTTGTGGATATTGAAAGAATTGATAATGGGACTACAACTACAACAGATTCATGTAAAGATTATATTAATATTTGTCGCAGTGCTTGCCCAGAAGCATTGGAAAACCGTGTGTGTAGAATGGTTATTGACAATTCGCAAGCTGCCTTATATGCAGTTTGCCAACGTTTACGTGAGACATGTAAGCAAAATGAAATATTGCGGTCTGAAACTACACGTTTACAAGAAGAAATTGGTGAAAAGAAAAGCTTTGAGCAGTTAGCTGCTGAACAGATTGCTATTGTTGAATTTAAACTTACTGAAAAAGTTAATGACTATAAGAAAATTTCAGAGACAGTAAAAGATAACTGGTTAGCTAAAATGAAATTTATTATGGTTACATTGGATGAATTAGAGTCTATGGTAGATGATGAAGTAAAAGAAATAATTCAAAAACTAAAATTGGATATTGAAAAAACAGATCCAGAAGCATTAAACTACAAACAACTTTTGCAGAAATATGAAAAGTAATTATTTTAGTTTATTTTATTATATATAAATTAATTTAATTTAATTTAATTAGTATTCAATACAAATTCTTAAATACATTTTTTTTTTTAACTAGAATTGTCGAAAGAAATATACAGCTAGAAGAGATGGCTAGAAAACAAGATGATTTAGAAAGAAAAATAATTAATTTGACTAATGTAAATATAAATACATAATATATTAATATATAATATTACATTCACAGTATGATCAAAAAGTTCCTGGAACTTGTTTATAGAAAATAATTATTTTACTTAACAGTTGTATAAAACATACATAATAACAATACAAATATAACATACATAACATACAATACATCTAATTATGATTTATAAAAATTAAATATTGATTATATTAATTTATATGTTTACAGGAGAAAAACGCATTGGCAGTTAAATTACAAAATAATAAATCAAAAGCTACTGGATTATCAAAGAATCGTTTAGATGCTTTGGCTACACCTCGCAAACATCGTATTGATATTGAAAATATTGCTCCTAAAAATACAACTTATGTACTTAAGACTAATACTTTAAACACTATAAAACCTGTTGCTCAATCATCTCCATTGAGAGAAATGAATTGGTAATTTATATTTATTTAATTGCCATATGAAATAATAATAATAATAATAAAAAAAAAAAAAAAAATGTATTTAACTTTTATATTTAACTATTTTTTAATTGATTTTTTTGTATACTTGATAATTTTTTATATTTTTAGATTGCGAAATAAAGTTAATATTTGACTGAATAGATACCTTTTATTTATATTAAATTAATATCATCTATTTGACATTTAAGCCTAAATTTAAATCTTATTTAGGATGCACGCTGCTAATTGTTAAGCAGTATTAAGATATATTTTTTATAGTTTAAGGCAGGCGTGCCCGGCCCGCGGGCCAAATCCGGCCCGTAACCATTTTATAAAAATTAGAAATTTGTATAGGTGTAAAAAATTTATTTTATTAAGTTTTTAAGAATATAAAATATTTTACAATTTTTAATTTTTATATAAAAAAAAAAATGCATTGGATTTTAGAATATTAATAGAAATAAATTAGTGTGAAATTTGGGCTTGTTTTTCTTTAACAAATCTTTCAATATTCGGAGTGAAATGTGTAACACCAATTCTTAATAAGGAGTTAAAGGAATTTCTAATGACAAAAACAAACTAACAACTATATAGCGTGGAAATATTGAGAACTTAAACACATACGATTTGAGTCATAATTTCGATAAGTGAACAAAAATAATATATCCGATAAAATGTACAATAGATATACCTATATTATAGTCTATATTTTATCGAAATGAACAAAAAAATAACCCATGAAGCATATACGGCCCGCAGTATAAATATAAATTTCGAATGTGGCCCGCAAGTTAAAAAAGGTTGGGCACGCCTGGTTTAAGGTAATTTTGTGCTCTCAGTATTACTACAGATAACATTAAACCAGATGGCCGACTCTTTTTATTTGCCTATGCTGCCCATGTAATTAACAAAAATGGAAAAGTAAAACCCTCCTCACTTCATTGTCATCACTGAGAGGGGAAAAAAATTTTTAATGATCTGCTTAACTGTATTTTTACTGTTTGCTATGCGCTCAGCAATTAAAATTATTTAAATGCTTAGATTTTTTAAAAAATAATAATGTAGTAGAAATAGTAGAGTATAATTGTAACAATTATAGATTGAACTAAAGCTAAATACTATTTTACAAAAAGTCACTTAATGCCATTTTTATCAACTCGCCTCTTTAAATATGTATATAATAGAATAATAATAATAATAATAATAATATAATATGTAATTAATCTTATAAAATATAATATATATAAAATCAATATTTTTAAAACTACAAAAGTGTTTATCATTTTATACTACTCAAGTTGCATATCCTAAAAATTCCTATTTTTTTTCTTTTTTGTAATTGAATATTTTTAAAAGGGCTTATGCCTAATACCACAGACTAAAAGTGGTTTTTCTTTTTATATATAATTTTAATGAGTAATGGAGTTGCTACTTTGTTCTTGAAGTGTAGATAATATAAATTATAAACATATTGAGCATATAAACTTATATAAAAAAAAATATCTATTCCCTGATAAATCAAGAAAATAGGTGTAGGTTAAGTTAAAGATCGACCCAAAGATAATCACCGACTAACCAATATATAAGAGCTACTAACTAAAATTTAAAATTTTAGCAAATTTGTAATTTGCATTGACTACACATGGACACAATGGGTATGTCATAAGTTATTGGATACAATAATAATATTGTAGAAAAAAATATATACAGTAATTTAATTTATCGTAGGTATATCGTATATGGCAGACTGATCTGAGGAGGGTCGAATTATCACTACACCAAAGAATTGGCCATCTGGTTTAATATTATCTGTGGTATTACTAAGACTGTACCTACCTCTTATACTGTTGGTAATATGGATATATATATATATATATATATATATATATATATATTGAATTAACTATCTAATTAGTAATTCTTATTGAATGGAGTATAGGAGTTTTGAGTATAGATTATAGACATGATCATAAAAAAAAATGTTATTTAAGAAAATTTAGTTGTTTTTAATTATATATATATATTTTTTAAAAACTAGTGTTTAATACCTATATAATTAATTAATAATAGTAATATATTTCTAAATATTGACTAGAGTACTAAACTATTATATGAATAATTGACTTTCCAAAAATTATATCATTTAATTAATTCACAAATTAATAATTTGTCATTGTAATAAGTATAGCTATTTCGATAACAATAATTTCCTTTTTCATTGTGTGAGATTGACAGATTGTATACACTATATATATATATATATATATATGTATATACGGAATAAATTGATAGCTAAATGTTTTAGGGCTAGGGATTTCGTGATCAGTCAGATAAAACAAATTAATATTTTGAAATAATAGTTCAATTTTAATACCTATCTATAATCAATAGCACAATAAAATAAATGTATGACATTAAATTTGTTTGTCGTATTTTTAAATTAGGAAAATTAATGATTTAATTAAAATATTTTAAAACAATTAATTTTATTAAAATGTTTAAATTAAAACAAGATTACAAAGGAATAAAAACAAATTGTGTAGAATATACAAGAATACTGCACGAAGTATACATAAATTATAAGTTTATTATAAATTATATATAGTGATTACGGTCAATAGATGGCGTTTAAATAATACCCATGTTGATTTTATGGTTTAAATAATGTATTACCAATGAAGCCATTGAAGTAGTAGTTCGGTTTCTTTTTAATATTATATCAAGTACGTACGATAGTCTCCAAAATCGTTAGATCTAAGAATATTATAAAAATATCTGAATGAAATGATGGCAGTTTCCAACGTGTTGAAAGCAATGGTCGTCGTTGGAGGTTTAGTATTCGGTTTGTTTTTCCTTATGTCATTAACGCAAAACGACGGTGAAGAAAATAACGAATTCGAAAAATTTATTAGAACGTATAACAAGAGTTACGTGAACGAGTCGGAACGGAGTATCAGGTTCAAACGGTTTCAGGTAAGTGTATACATGAAACGTATATTTTTTATACGTTTAATACCTATATAATATTACGTAACTTCTTTCGAATATAAATAAAAATCAATTGTTTAAAAATCCGAGTATAAATAGCTAATTATTAATTAATAATGAAATAGCTTATGTAAAATGTAAGCTGGATCTTAAATTTTTATTCTGGGCACACTTCTATAAATTCCAAAATCTATTTGTATTAGAAAAGTCGAAATTGCCATCAAAATTATCCTTGCGTGGACATACGATATTGTACAAATATTATTCACAGAAGTATACCATTCATGAAATTTGCGAGTTTTTTAATTATTCGTAAACAGTTTAACTTTATTGTGAAGTTAAACGAATCGTCAATTGCATCGCATATATCATTTACATTAACGTTAATATGTCGAAGTCATATATGGATAATGTGTTATTATATAAGATTGAAAAAAATATAATATATAATTTATTCTTAGATTTTCGATTATACTAAAAATTTCAACTTTAAACGTTTAAACACGAAACACCCATACAAAAATTAAGACATTGGATTTTAGTATCATTTTAAGTAATATTTGTGAGTATACTTCAGTAAAAGTTCAGACCTTAAACCCCAAAATTGCCAATTTTATCAAACATTAATACCTATACATAAAAACGAGAATTTTACGAAATATTCAAAGTTCTATATTTTGTAGAAAAATTAAAGTAACAGTTCCAAAATTTTATCACGTATATATTATAATATACATACCTATGTAAATACCCATAAAATGTTCAAATTTCTAAGTTTAAATTGCTCGAGTTATCATCAAATATTGAAATCGAATTCGTCGAAATTTCAGTTTTCGTGAAAAATGCCGTTTTTTCATCACTTTTTTGGTCATTTTCCCTTTCGAATAGGGTCAATTTTGAGAAATCCACTTTCCAACCGAAAAGATATGCTGTTCGTGAAAATCAGAGCATTAATCGGATCGAAGAAGTGTTTTCATATATAAAAAAAATATTATAATAATTAATAATAGTCTTTTACTAAAACTTGTTTTTTAATTTTTTATTACCTATTAGAAAAAAAAATCATAAGGGTTATGGTAGATAATTTGTAGACTTTGTTTCATGGACTAACATGATTAGGTAATTAACATATTTAACGCAGTTTAATTTTTGTATTTAAAAAATTTCTTTGTCGTTGTAATTACTTATATACCTAAATCTAGATATTTTATTTTAAGAAAAGAAAATTTTTAAGCAACATAATAATTTAATTTTTTAATAATATCAAAACGTCTCGTTTTAAAAAACTTATTAATTATTGAATCATATTATAATTATCACTTATCAGTTATTACGACAATACGACTGCCTGTATATAGTACCTACATTGTTTATATAACCTATTATCTTTATTTAAAATTTAATTTAACATAATATTTTGCATTTCGCATTTAGGAATCGTTAAAAACAATTAAATTACTGAAGCAAGATTGTAATGGCTGTTCGAATTACGGGATTACGAAATTTTCTGATTTATCTCCTGGTGAATTTGCTAAATCACACCTTACTCCAATCACTACAAGATCACCACGTACAGAAACGTACAGCATGACTAAATCTAAACGATCCATTACAACAGTCTCATTTCCGAGTATTGACTGGTAGGTACCTAGTAAAAATAATAAAATATAATAAATAAATTTAAATTCGTATGAATATATTGTCAGTTATAAAATATATTTATGGTTACTTATATAAATTTTAAAATATTTCATATGTATAAAAGAAAATACAATATAGGTAGTTATTAGTTAAAATTATTTGAATTATTTGTTAAATTTAAACGATACTAAAAACAAACGATACATGATATTTAAAAGTTAAAACACAATTTTAATGTGACAATTACCTGTAGATGAGAAATTAAATATGATTATAAGTAGGCTAAGAAAAAAAAACAACCATGTATTGTTTTAAACTGAAGCATAAATGAATGTAGTGTTTACACAATAATTGTACCTAGTTAATTAAATATTTTCTTTTTATGTGATATTTTAGATAAATATTAATCTTTCATAGTTCGTAAATAGAAATTAATTAAATACGAGTATGCTCCTATTATATTAATTTTACTTATGTACCTACTTTTATCACAATAAATTGGACTATAGGTTTAAATTATGACTTACTTGACAGATCGTAATAAAATTTTAATAACGGTAAAAATAAAAAAATAATTAACTTTTTATAGGAGAAATAAAAATGTCATTACACCAGTCCGAAATCAAAAAGATTGTGGAGCATGTTGGGCAATTAGTGCAATAGAATTGATTGAATCATTTTACGCCATCAAAACAGGATCTTTAAAATCGTTTAGTGTACAAGAAGTGGGTGTTATACTTATAATAATGATACGTTATTTTTTGTTTTAGTCAAAATATAGATTAAATTAAATTTTCAGATGATCGAAATAGTAATATTATAATATTATATAGGTATAGGTTATAGGTACTCAATTTATATATACCTAACTGTAAATTTTATAAACAATCAAAATTGACTTATTCCGTTGAAAGTTCAAATAATGATTAAAATTTTAGTATTTTACCCTTTTAATTCAACATATATAATATTATTATAATTAAATTAATTATAATTTTTAATTTGTTAATTTATTATAATCGATGTAATAGGCACGCATATTACGCATTATGTTTATAATATTTCGTATTTAATTATATTCCATTAAAATGTTATGTTATATAGATGTTAGATTGTTCAGGAGGAATAAATCAAGGTTGTATCGGTGGAAGTATTGTATTTTTACTTCTGTGGTTGATGGAAAACAATATTACCGTATTAAAAGAAGACAATTATCCAACCATTTATGAAGATCAGTTGTGCACACTTTATCAGTACGTAAAAATCAAATTAAATATAGGTATAGGTAACCTAACCTAACCTAACCTGTATACCAGCTGACATGTTAGCTAGCTTGACATGCTGGATCATAATTTCAAAATATTAATTTGTCGTGTGTTTTTCATTATAGAAAACCAGACGAAGGAGTTAAAGTGAAATCATTTGTAACCCTCAAGTGAGTGCGTAAATATATTAATATGTGATGTATTGTGGGTACAAATAAATAAATAAATAAATATACATGAAAATATCGTTAAACATTTTTATGCGTAAAATTAGAATTTCTATCATTTTTAGTTTGATGCGTCGTGAAGATTTATTACTATCTTATTTATCAGAAAGTCCAGTTTCCGCAGCTCTTAATGCTCTACCGTGGCAGTTTTACGTGGGCGGCGTACTCAGTCGATGTGATAATAACATAACATCGTTAAATCACGCGGCACAAATAGTCGGTTACGATTTCGGAGAAAATCCACATTATATTTTAAAAAATTCTTGGGGAACGAATTTTGGAGAAGATGGATATATACGCATAGCTATTGGGAACAACGAATGTGGTAGGTAATTATGATTTTAAAATTTATGAATGTAACGTCGAATGAATAGTGAATACTATCAGGTTTATGATAATACGTCTTTTATTTTACGTCGTATATTATCATAAATTCATAATATGATATTTACATTATATTATGCAAATACGATACAGTCATACAAATTAATTAAATTTAATCTTACGTTATCAGGTTTTTCTAGAAAATTCACTTATTGTGGCACGTTATAAAATATAACGAATTATATATTATTATTTTATTAATTTTCGTTATTTATTTATTTGATAGTGATATTTGATTGTAAAAATAATGAAATATTATGTTAAATATTTTTCAGGAATTGGATGGGAAATTGATGTCATCACAAATGTTGTGTAATCAATAATATAGGTAATATTTAAATATTTCATGTGACAATTTCTAAAAATTTTACTGTATTTGATTAAAACAAATAATTATTTATATCATGAAATGAATGATGGTCAGTGACATTAAAAATAAAAGTGTTTACTGTTATACGTACGGGTATATAATTTTCCGTTGGTGTAGCTTTACACTTTAGCAAGGATTTGTAATCTTATTCGTCTATATCCAAGCATAACAAAAATCAGACCTTAACCAAAGAACAGTTTTGTTTTTAAATGAAAATATAAATAAATACAATTAATTTTTAACACAATTTTATTAAAATACAGATTTAAATGTACAAAATATATACCTAACCGATATTAAAATGTGTTATTAAAAAAATAAAAAAAAAAATACATGCGATTATTCAAGAAATTCGGATCCTAATAAAATATCAGTAGAGGTTAAAATGGTTAGTAGAAAACAGTTTTTGATATTATAATGAACATTATAACATTTAATTAATAAATATTTATTACCTATACGTATTAAGTAAGTACGTAAATATTAATGATATAATTTAAAAGTTTTAAAAAAGGTATTATTATTTTATTATTTTATTATTCATTTTTTTTTTTTTTAATACTTTTTAAGATGCTTTCAATTATAAACAAATTATTTAGGGGAGTAGTCCACGTGTCACTCCCATCATGTTTTTCGCCTATAAAGTGTTATAATTATTAACGTTTGTATATACAATAATAAACACGTAAATTATATACATTTTAAAAGTTTTAATCTATAATACATGAGATCAATATTCTATTAAACATAATTAATTTTAATTGACTTATACATATTATATTATATAATATAAAGTTAATATTAGTAATTTTTGTATGTTATTCATTTTTTTTTTTTTTTTTTTTGAATAAAATATAATTTTCTTGTTTTAATACGAGTACATAAACTTAAATTGAAAATCGTATTATTATTATTATAATTAATATTATTAAAATACGAGTTTGTTATATTATACTATTATGTACTAGTATGTGCACGCATTTCTGTTTTTATCGTGTTTTTTTTCGACAATAACAGTTAAATTATTAATTATTATTAATAGTTTCAATAAATTGATCGACATTACAATATTTAAATAGTAAATGCGAGAAACATAATGAAGTATAATTATACTATATTGTGAGATTAGTATATATGGCTTTTATAGTATTGTTGTGTTACAAAATGTATAATATAATATGGTTATCAATTAAATTAATTATCATGATGACTGATGAGTGATGACTTATCTACATGTGATGAATTATCGAATATCAATGTGTTCGACAGTGGGCTGTTTCACATTTACAATCCAATCAGAAGAACATTTTGTTTGGATATTTTTCAGCACGTTTTTGAAAATAAAATACCAGACAAATCCGAAAACCACGTTCAGAATCGTTCCTACGTAGTAGCCGTTCACCAGCGTGATACATTCCCCTTCGTACGCTTCGCATGTCTATAAACGTAAACATTTGTTTAGAATCGGAAACGATATTATTAATTAATTAACTGTTTTATTAAATCGTAATTACTAATTTGCGTATTAAACTATTATTCGGTTGAAAAACTAATGAAGAACGATGTTTCGATTATAAAATATTTATTAGGTACAATAAAATATATTCACAGCATAATATCAAATAGAATAGAATATTTACGTCATTATAATAGTAGATAATAATAATTAATAATATAATGTATAATAGTATTTTATAATAATTTATTTCGGTTTGTAATTAAAAGCGAGATGTCAGATAAATAATGACAATGGTATTATTCAGCATACTGCAGTTCACGTCTATGAGCCGTTTTATATATAGAAAACGAATTTTACTACAAATTTGCATTTATTATATTGAAACGTGAAAGTATAAAATATAACCAATAACAAAATCAATACAGATTTGATAAGATCCATTGATATATACCTAACCAGTAGATATAATATGTAAATCGTACTTACGTCTACTTGATCCATTGTTGAACAATCATTTACGGTATCGAATGAACATTCCTTGAACGTTAATAAATCAATAATTTCAAGTGCCACAGTTGATGTCCACGAAAATCCCAAATTTGTAACCGTGTTTAAAAACGTTACGTAAGTGCCACCGAAACGAGGGTCGCTTATCCGAGAGAAAAAAGCCAATAATGATACTAACATGATGTAAAACAGTATCTACGATAAAATTAATAATAATTAAACTATATTGTAATGTATACATATAATATGGGTTCAAAATTTTTAAAATTATATTGCGCGTATTATTAAATTTATTGACGAGAGTATCCGATTGTGTGTCGAAAATAATACTTTAATTTGCTTTTACTTAATGATTTTCGATGCTCGTGATTTATTTTTAATTTTTAATATTCCTATAGGCCATGGGGGTTATATTTTAATCTTAATAATAAAAAATATTATTAGTTTTAAACGGTATAATAATATAATATTACATAATGTGTATAGAGCAGACTCACCTCATCTACGAATAATATGATTACTAAAATCACGTAATAAGTTATTGTAGTGTTTATGGTGTCATTAGGATTCATTAATTTTTGAGTGTAAAAAATTAACAAGATAAAAGTGAGGTTCCATATTAATCTGCAATAATAATAATAATAATAATAATAATAATAATAATAATAATAATAAAACGAAATTAAATGACTAGATATAATTTTAAATACTTTAGTGAATACGGTAAATTCCTGAAAGAATAAAATCAAGAAACACACTTACTTTATGGCCGTGGCTCTTAAATATATGCTCATGGGTTTTGGTCCTGAAGTGTACTTGGCTGATATTAGAGGTATTAATATTTTTACTATGTACATAGCCGTGTTAATTATCGTAAGGTTATCTTTCGATACACCTGCGTCAATCAGTTTGAAATATGTCACGCTATCCGTTACAGCAAATCCAACCTTTTTCATTTGTACACAATGAATGTTATTATAATTTTTGTGATTAATAAAATAACGATATTTTAAAATTATTCAAAACCACACAGTATATTTTCTATAAACGTGTTATTTGAATTGTCAAGTCGAGAAATTCATATTGTAATTACGGTAGGTAATAGAATAATATTCATAATTACATTAATAAATAATATTCCGATTAAAGAATTTAAATAAAAATTTTAATTATTCGAATGGTACTCGTTTAAAGATCTTGCTATGAATATATATATATATATTATTATTGTAAATATATATTTACTCTTGCTGTCAGTAGAGCCGCTGCAAATTTCCGGATGCTTGGTAACTTTATTATGTCCCACAATAACGAATAGTTTTGAATTATTGTAAGTCTTACGTGATTACTATCTAATTTATATTTGTTTTCGTTTTTGAATATGGCAATTAACGTTGTTATGATCATGAAAATAATTCCCCCGACGTATAGAAAACCTGTATAGGTACAAATTTATTATTTTATGTAATGTTGATAAATTTAATATTATTTTTAAGTACTTTATATTATACTTGGAGTTGAAAATTTTACTTTGTGAGAATAGGACAAATGCAGGGGCGGATCTAGAAATGAAAAAGGAGGAGGCTAAAATACACAAATGTACATCATAAATAAGAAGAGCTAATACTGGTGTAAGTATAGTTTCAGTTTCAGGTATGTACAAAAAAAAAAAAAAAAATTCGGGGGAGGGGAATCATAGATTACATCGAGTTACTTAAATATCAATATTTAATAATTTAAATTGACAAAATTTGCGTTATTTTTAGTTAAAAATATATTTTATATTATAATATAAATAATAAATTTATAACATTGTAATTTCGTGAATTATTTGTGGAGCACTACTATTATTTTTGAAAAAATTTCGAGAGGGGATTGAATTTCTAACCCCCTTCTTGTTTATGTGACTGTGTAGGATAAAGGTGTGGATGGGATAGTGTTGTATTTTGATTAAAATTTGAATACAATGATAAATCGTCATATTCGAAAAAAACGATTCTGAGCGAAGTTCAGTCAGATAATGTAAATGATAATATAATATAATATATTATAATTACATATTTAACGATTACATTTTTCACGAATTTATTAAAATGTATAGGTTACTCAATTAAATTTAGATATCAATGTAAGAGTTCCAAAATTTTATCACGTAGGTTTATAATGTATTACACCCGATAAAATTTTCAAGTCTTTAAGGTCTTTAAGTTCAATATTGCTTGAGTTTTCGTAAAAATTTCAATAACGTCGAATTTTCATTATTTTTTTGGCATTTTTTTCTACGAAATAAGTTTAATTTTGAGAAATTCGAAAAAAGTACTAACTACATCCACTTTTCTACTGGAATCATATGATATTTGTGAAAATAGGAGTATTATTTCTGGTAAAAAAGTGTTTACAGACATAAAAAAAGACACATCATTGTAAAACCAATATATCCATCGCTTTGCTCAGAATTTAATAATCATAAAAATATATAGAATATAATATATTTTATATCTATATTCTATATAGTGAAAACAATTAAGTAGGTACATTTGTTTATATAGTAGGTATTAGCATATTAGTAGCTAATGATATTAATATTGTAATTGAGGTATTACAATGATAAGTATATATTTGAAAAAAATTAATTTGCATTTCTCCAAAAATTAAATTGGTAATTTACCTAAGGGAAAGATTCCGCCCCTGGACAGATGTGGGATGTCTAATAAAATGTAAAGAATTAAAGTATACACAATTAATGTTTAGTACATCAGCAATTAAAAGTATAATTTATAACGAATGGAAAAATGTGACTAATGTGATTAGTTAAAAGATTGTATAGATAAGTATGATTTTTCATTTGTTATAATTATAGATATTGTGTATTCAATAAAATTTACTGTTAAAAAAAAAAAAAAAAATATATAAATCTTATATTATTTTTCTATTCATAAATCATAATAGTGGTACAACCAAGGGGGTGAACTTCGGGTCGTTTATATGTTTATTAGAGTTATCTTAAGGTCTCCTACTCGGTCGGTTTTGAATGACAATCAACATTCAACGTGATTGTCATTCATGACTGGCGATTGATAATTTCCATTTACGGTCAATACGAAAATAAAACGGTAGAGAATTGTATACATTTCTCAATTTTCTATGGTTAATAATTAAATAATTATTTAAAATATGTAAAATATGCTTCGACTGATGCAAAGTAAACTTCCTAATGTAGTCAAATATTTTTAAATTTTTAAAATCGAACCACGGGAAGTACTTAAATTGTTGGCAGGCAATTAAGTCTAAATCGATTAAAATATATACCGCTTTCAATCTCCTTAACGTAAAAAACAGAGTCCGCGACGTACTTTGGCTCTCTGTTTGACCAGGCCTTTATTATCTTATTTGATATTTGATATTTACTATGTAATATGAAAACAATTTCCATGGTTGGCCTCCCACCCTTGGACCCTTTGGTTGTACCACTGATTTATGATGTCTATTCAAATATAGTTTGATAGAAATTAAATATATAAATTTTATATATGTTTGTCAAATTTTGGTATATGCTCGTATATATATATATATATGTGATTGTATATTTTTAGGAATCCATTAAAAATTGTTTAAACGATAACATTTAATCCTTTACTTTGCAAGGTCATTAATCCTCCCGTATTAGGCTTGATCCGTAAGTATTTGTTACTGAAGTCCTCGGACGTAAGCAAGATCGGAAGTACGGAACCTAACATCACGCCAATCGTTTGACCCGTAGTGTTGCATGTAGATGCATGCCCCACATTGTGTCTTAAAAAAAATTAAATTGAAAATAAAACACTCAACAGGTGTTTGTTAATTTTCGATAGGTTTCACCAACTTTTTTAACATTGTCAGGGCCCAACCGTCGACGATAATATCTTGCGTGGCGGCCAGGAAGTTCACGATGAAAAACATGTACACCAAAAGTGTAATGTCCGGTTTCCCCTTTACAGGCAAAATCTTATCGATGTCTTTAGCCATGAATAGTAAACATGTTCCTAAATTCCACAAATCACGTACATTTTCAGTATGAAAGTATTATTTTGAAAGTCAATCAACCTGGCAAAATGAAATATTTCAGTTATTTTTCGTAAGTGTGAAGTGAACAAATAAAAAAAGAAAGTAAATTCTAATTTTACCAGGTTGATTAATTTTTTTAATTTTTTTAAATAATCGTATATCGATTAAAGTATGATAAGATAATGATGACAAATAAAAAAAAAAAATTGTTTATAAATATTGTTATAAGATTAAAAATAAATGAAATTAATTTTTGTTACTTAATGTAATGTAATATATTGGAAGGGGAATATTGGTATAGATTGGTATAATAAATTAAATAAATACGATTTATGTGGTTACGATTAAAATGGTAAATACAACTATTCTAGTAAGTAATAATATATTTGGTATTTATATAAAGTCATAATTTGCTATCAACTTCTATTTTTTTTTTTTTTTATCCATTTTATTTTACATACCCATTAAATATTGAACCGGTATGAGCCAAGTCTTACGCCTTCCTATTCTTTGTACGTAGAAAGCGTCGACTAACGGGGCCCATAAGAGTTTTAAACTAAACGGCCACAACACTAAACTGAACATAGCCTGAAACGAATCGCAAGAACATCGGTGTGTTATTGTTATTGTTATTGGCCACGTATAACAAGTAATATAACAGCCTTATAATATAAACTACGCATAGTATTATAAGTCATTAAAAAACAGATTTATACGAATATTTGAATTTATACGAATTGGCGATAAAATAGACAGGATTTCGCAGTTATATTTACCTGATCTTGATAGGACACTTCTTTTTTGCTCTGCAAGAGTAATGGTATGGCCGAAGTCAGGCCTAAAGGGAAACCTTGCATGGTGTACAGCACCATCAACAGGAAAAAATTCAGCCAGTCTCCTTTAAGATTCGATTCTGCCGAAATGAAACCGTTATTCGTAACCGCAGTAGTGGTTTTGTCCGCGCCCGTTTCTTCAATATACGGTGGCGGTAATGCCATTTTTAGTCGCCGATAAACGCGCGCGATTTACTTACGTTGCGTTAAAGACACCGAGTATAACAGTCGACGGCCGTGTTAAACGTTATAAATGTAATTCAAAGTATACTAAAATGTAAAAACGCACCGAATGGACTGGCGAATGTCTGTTTGTCCACTGTCTTATCGTCTGTAACGTAATGTTGACCTATAGTACGATTTTAATTTTGTCAAACAGTATAATATAATAAAATGATGTAATCTACACTTTATTAAAGCTAATTGTAATGAGATAAGCGTACACATATAATTGATCAAGCAAAAAGTGTAATAAATTATTGTATTGTATTATACATATGTATTGTGTGATACAAAATATCGTATTATATATATTTAATAAATAATTAATTGTTGTTATTTGATCACAATTTTTGAGAACAGTGATTGTGTCTCTATTAATTCTGACGATTTTATTTTATTTTTGAAAGTCAGATAATCGAGATTCTTTTATTTAGCCAAGAAATTTTTGTGTGTATATTTTCAATTTATAATTATATTTAAAAAATGTTCTAAAATAACAAATTATTGATTTATCATTGTAGGCTATATCATGTAGACATGTTACATCTATACCTATAATGTTTCAATAATGTCAGGATCAGAAAAATATTTGATCCTATAATAACTACGATTTACATAAATTTATTAAAAGTAGAAAAAAATATAGAGAATGACAACGATATTATTTAATAGTACCCAGTGGCATATTTTAAACAAAATTCTGGGTTGGAGGGTTCAAAAATTTTCCCCTATATAATAATCAATAAATTATAAATTTACTGAATAAGAATAACAAAATTAATATAAATATAATATAAAAAATAAGGATATCTACTGCAGTGGTTCTGGGGGATCCAGTACTCTTGGACTCCCTATAGTAAATACGCCTGCACTGATAAACCCTTATTCATATATTATATTAATAACAACTTAAATACAACTCGAAATTTACAACGTACGTTATTTTAAGTTTAGAAATATAAATAAATTTTTCATCAGATCGTGGAAATTTGATGTGGATAGAATATGGTATTTATTGACATTTTTAGCAATAGGTTATTCTACATCAACCAGCCAACGAGATGGATCTTTTCCTTGAAGTTTTTTGATGGTATTTTTGAAAATTAAGTACCAACCGATTCCCAGGATGGTACAAATAATTGTTTCTACATAATAGCCATTTATTGTTTTAATACAATTATCTTTGTTTCCATTACACGTCTAAATAAAAAATTAAAAAATATTAATAAAACAATTAATATAATTATATATTAAGAAAATATAAGTGTACAATAAAGAAAGAGAGAAATTATGTGTGTATTTATGTATGCATATGTATTTTGTCAAAAATAAAATAGTAAGTAATTAAAATTTCCCATTAAAATACTTAATTACTGAAGATAAAGAATAACGTGTTTGTTTAAATTATTAAAGACATACATATTATTAAATATAATTAGTACAATTATACTCAATTTATCTTATCAGAAATATCAGATCTGTATAAAAAGAAGAGCTGATACTGCTATGGAAGGGATACAGGTTTAAAGAGGAAAGTGTTGAATTTTGATTAAAATTTAATTGCAATGATAGACCTATATCCCTTCCATAGCAGTATCAGTCTTCTTATCCTTTAAACAGCTACAAAAAAAAAAAAAAAAAATCGTAAATGTAATATTTACAATTATTTGGAACTGAGTTATGTATATTACTAATATGTATTTAAGCCTTCAAGAAAAATTTTTGTCAATTTTATTTTATGTTATTGTAAAACATTGAAATATAATATGAACGACCCATATAAATACGTTACATATCGATTTTATTAAAATTTTAACTTTAAACACCTATAAAAAAAATTGGTAAACTAGATTTTTCTAATATTATGGAATGTATTATGTAAGAATGCTTCAATAAAATTTTCAAAATTTTTTGTTTTATTTATTAATCATATTGTAAAAGTATTGATAAATTATAAGCAGAATACTAATATGGATCCTTACATTTTCGATTACACTAAAAATATCAACTCTAACAACTAAAAAAATTGTGACTTGGAATTTTTCTAATATTTTTGCATCATGTTAGTAAAATGTGAGTATACTTCAGTAAAATTTTCAGACCTTAAAACCGAATATTGCCAATTTCACCAAACAATACATAGATGAAAACGAGAATTTTAGTAAATATCCAAAGTTCTATATTTTGTAGAAAAATGAACGTAACGGTTCCAAATTTTTATTACGTACGACGTACCTATGTATAATATACCTTTATAATTACTAAAATTTTTTCAAGTTTCTAAGTTCAATTTTGTTTGAGTTATCATAAAAAATTGAAATTGAATTCGTCGAAATTTCAATTTTCATGAGAAATGCCGTTTTTCATCATTTTTTTTGTTGTTTTTCTTATCGTGTAGGGTCAATTTTGAGAAATTCGAAAAATGACCTAAATAAGTACCAAATTAATATATCCACTTTTCAATAGGAAATAAATGCTATTAGTGAAATTCGGAGCATTATTTCGGGTAGAAAAAGTTTCGTCAGTTATAAAAAAAAAAAAAAGAAAAAAAAAACATCATTGTAAAATTAATACATTTTTCACTTTGCCCAAAATTTAAAATATATAAATTTTAATTTTTGTTTAACTAAATATATAAGATACGACATACGAGGGACATATTTTGTTTGATTAGGTACTATACTATATACGTTGTGGTATCAGTACACTTGCTTTACACTAAATTTCTCAACACTACATTTAACCGACAATATGAAATTTTTGATATAAATAAAATAAATAAAATATTTTTAAAAATATTATTTTATTAAATACAATAGTTAATTAAATTACACTATATTTAATTATTAATCGAATTGACATAAAATTTGGTAATCGTTTTAATCTAATTGTTGAAAAATGTGCCTAAATGGCACCTTTGTATAGATTATTGTCTATTGAATATAATAGTAGTTACATATTTTTATTAATAGGCGATAAAATTGAAACATTTTATAATACGAGTAGGTACATGATAATTTATAAGATATGATATAACTGATATATTTATAGTTATTTATTCAATTTATTTTATATAAAATATTAACAAATGTAAAATGTTTACCTATTTATTGAAATAATTTAATCTTTAATTTGTACTTCATGTTAATATATAATAAAAATATTAAATGAAAGGTTTGAACACTTAAAATTATTACCCAGCTACAGCTTTGTAACAAATATTTTTATAGAAACTTTTTAAAATTAAATATAATAACGAATATTATTTATACAAACGGTGTCGGACGAACGAAGTGACGGGATAATATTGTTGGGAAAACGTATCAGACCCATATAGATAATGTAATATCTTCCCAGAATAATTAAAGATATGAATAGTTTAAAAATGTCTTACATTTTGAAGGTTTGTCGTGGAACATGTAGTGGAACAATAATTGAATGTTAAAAAATCAATCATTTCAAGTGCAACAGTAGATGTCCATACATATCCTAAATTTGCAACAGTATTTAATAATGTCATGTATGTACCACCAAAACGAGAATCGCTTATCCGGGAGAAAAAAGCCATTACAGCTACAAACATGATATTAGGTAGAATCTATAGAAAACAAAAATACATGGTTTTCTGTCTGTCTATGTATAATTATATTAATATTTAAATAAATTTAAAATAAAAATTTTATTATTAAAACTATTAAAACTATTATTATTTTTCATCGTTAAATAAAAATGTATTTTAAAATGTTTAAATAATATTAAATTCACAAAAAATATGGCCAGTCTATGTTTAAACTCACTTGTTGTATTATTAATACTAATGTTAAAATAGCGTAGTAATACGTTGGAACATTTACGACTCCATTGATTTTTATCAATTGAGGTGTATAATATATAAAAATAGCAAATATGATGTTCCAAGGTAATCTGAAATAATTATTTTAAATAATATAAAATATTTAGCTAAATAAATAAATAAACAGCTTTTCATATAAATTGCTAATTAGTAATAAAATTATAGATTTTGTAAGGATTCCTTATTAAATAATAATATAGGTATAATAAATTAAATACTTTAAAATATAGGTATAGTGTTAAGGTAAAATTTTTGAAAATAATAAATTACTATAATTACTGAAAATTTGTTTGTTGCATTAAGTGAGATAATTGACATTATCATGTAATGGAATGTATTATTAAATTCATTCGATGTTTATAACAATTAACAATTATAACTATTACCATGTTATAATATTGTGACATGGTTATTTATATAGATAAAAAAACATATAAATATTGATTAGGTATAATATACCTAATAATTAATAGACAGGGTAGATAAACTAGGTTAACTAGGTAGATAAATGTTGGTAAACAATTTATTGTAGATAAACAACAATAATATTTAAATTTCATACAAGTATTTTAATTGGGGGGGGGGGGAAATTCATTTTAATTTTGCTTTAACAATTTCGTATTCATACATACGTCATATATAAGGTCCGATCATCAATGGATGTATAAATTTAAAATAATACACAAATCCGTGTTATGTAAAAAAAAAAACTTAGAAAAATTACTAAATTTCCGAATGTTTATGTTTTTGATAAGCATGAAACGCCAATATTATACAATGTTAATTTTAACACTTTTTTTTTCGTAAATATTTTATAATACGATTGATTTAACATGATTATTAATAATTATCGATAGGACAAAAGATATATTTAACATATTACTTATACTTGTCTACGATATTTATTATTGATTACAATTTATTATTTTACGTATTGCAGAACACTCGGGACAAACACAAACATAAACTTATTAATCATATTCCTACGGATTGTATTAAAAAAAAAAAAAAGAAAAACAATATTCATACAGTGTGATGGTTTCTATACTTACCTGAATGGTATTACTTTCAGGAAGGCGTTCATTGGTTTTGGCCCGGAAGTGTATTTTGCTATGACAATCGGCATAATTATATTCAGTACGAAAATTGCCGTGTGTATTAACGAAATGTCGTCTTTTGATACGCCTGCATCGATAAGCTTGAAAATCGATACGCTGTCCGTCGCAGCAAATCCGGCCTTTATTTATATTATTACAAAACAAACATTGTCGATAATTATGTCATAACTTATAATATATTAATCCATAAAAACATCGTTTGAATATAATATGTAGGTAGGTTACCTATCACAATTACGCGAACGATATTGACGACAGCAGAGAGATAATAAAATCGTTCGGATTATTCGATTTTCATCACTACGTCATAATAATAATTATTACCTTTACTGTGAGCATGGCCAACACTAACATTCTAATGCTCGGCAGTTGTATCATATCCCAGATAAGTGTATAGTTTTGAACGGTGGTGAGTTTTACGTGGTTTTCTTCCGACGAACAATCGTTTTCTCTTTTGAATATAGCGATTAGTGTCGTTATCGTCATGAATACAATGCCGCAAAAGTATAAAAAACCTGCAGGTATAAAGATTATTAATAATAATTATAAGAATATTTGGAACGCACATTTAGCATTTAAAATATATTTTTTCACACTTTCAGTACCTACCTATATAACAATATCGATTTAAAACACATATTTAATTAGCGTATTTAACGTTAAATAAATAAAGTATAATTTTGAATTGAAAAGTCGAATTTTCATTTAAAGTCATATTATAATATGACTCGGCACTCAAATACTATTTTCTGTATTCAACATAATAATTATTTTTTTATTTTACAAATAACTAATAGGTAAGTGCATTAAATGATTATAACAATGATATTATTATATTATATTTAGTAATTATTACTAATTTGTCATATTAATGTTTTTTTTATTAAAAATAACTTGATTAAATATTTTCTTACATGTAGATTACTATTTTAGGCATTAATAATTAATTAACCTTTATCATTAGATTATTATTATTATTTTTTTTTTTTTTACAAACATAATTATTATTGGAAATGTAATTTAAAATCTTCTATTCATTAAATTTACTTCATTATTTTCATTGTTATAAAATTAATAAATAATAAATAAATACAATAACATTGATTTATGTTATCATAATGATAACTTAAATTTATTAATACTTGACTTATTAAAATTTAAAACTAAAAAAAAGATGCAAAACTTTGATTAAATAGTAATAATTAATTTTATATTATTAACTACTTAAGAAATAAGAAATTTACAATAGAATTTATAAACAAAAGTATAATATTAATCATAATTTTATGTTTGCGTGATGTTCATAAATTTCATATTATAATATTTTATGTTATTTTTTTTTTTTTTTATAATCTGGTATTGAAGCGTAATTTATATTTAAGTACCTCTACTGATTATAGAATAGATTTTACAATGGTACTATATAATATTACTTTAGAGTTTAGACAATCGTGTAATCTTTATGTAATAATAATAAACAGAATATTTTATTTTTATATTATATGGTATATTATACAATTTTAATTATACAAATTATATGTTTATATATTATGAAATACATATTTGAATTTATGAAAATATTGTGTCTAAATCTAAATATAATTACAGTGATTGTAAGATAGTATTATTATAAGTTATAACTTATAAGTTTTTAGTTTGAGTTCAAAAATAATAAAAATGTAAGATTGTCATGTAATTTTTTACTAGATACCTATGCAACCTGTAAAAATATATTTTACTGAAAAAATAAATTCTTAGGTTATTTCTTTGTATAAAATAATATGATGATTTTTTTTTTGTATATTTAATAAATCAATATAATATCTTCTAATGTCTGTTTATTTACTCTTTGGAAAAATAACAAAATACTATACAGTGTTATTCATAATATTAAATCATATTATTGTGAATGGGTATCATCTGTACAAATTTTGTTTTTACAAACATACACAATGACAATATAGTACAATACGTCATTTACCAAAACTTGCTTACTTTTCATAGTTAATACCCCTCCTACGTCAGATGTATTTCGTAAGTATTTGTTACAAAAGTCTTCAGAAGTAAATAGAATAGGCACTGTGGAACCAATCAGCATGCCAAATGATTGACCCAAAGAATTACAAGTGGATGCATACCCCACATTGTTTCTATATACGAAATTCATAATTATTTTATTAAATTGTGTTTTAGATATCAACAAAAGAAGTTAGAACTCTCACTTTTTTAACATTGTTAAAGCCCAGCCGTCGACAGCAATATCTTGCGTGGCGGCTAAAAAGTTAGATATAATAAAAACTTTCGTTAGACCCACGACGTTTGATTTTCCAGTTTCAGGTAATAAGTCGTCAATATTGTTGGCCAAATAAAATAAAATGGCTCCTATGAACAAATTAACAAACGATTTTATTATTATTATTAACTATTAAGGAAAGTTAATTTTATTTTTCTAGTTATTAAATCATAAATCATATAATAATATCGAGAATAATTCTCGAAGAATACTCATACTTTTGTGAAGAGATACAGGTGTAAAGAGGAAAGTGTTGAAGTTTGATTACAATTTGAATGCAATGATAAATCTTTATATTCGAAAAACTATTCTGAGCAAAGTACCGTCAGATTTGGGTATTACGGTGACTCATTTAGGAGTTTTATGATAAAATTATTGATAGTATAATATACTACTATTACTATTGTATTTATACCTATTAAATACTGAACTGGTATTAGCCAAGATTTTCGTCTTCCTATTCTTTGTACATACAGTGCGTCTACCAACGGAGCCCACAAGAGTTTCAAACTAAACGGCCATACCGTTAAGCTAAATAATGCCTGAAATAAAAAAAACGGCGAAGTATATAAAATATATTTTTAAACGAGTTGACAATATAATTACTTGTTCTTGGTACGAAGTGTTTTTTTTGCTTTGTAGTAACACTGGTATTGCTGTGGATATTCCCAAAGGCAAACCTTGCATCGTGTACAACAGTAGCAAGAGAAAAAAATTTAACCAATCACCTTTTAAGTTCGATTTGGCCATTGATGAAATTTCCTTGCATGCGACTTCCGCGTAATCTTCACATTTTTCTGGTTCGTTTTCGATTTTGGCCGTCGTCATCATGGTAAGTGTCTCCTATTTGCAATTTTCAAACGATTTAAAAAAAAAAAAAAAATACATATAAATTAAATATAATAAATGAGTTAATGTTCTTTTTATCCGAATATTAAGTTAACAATAGCTAAAATCAAATACCTAGTTCTAGTATTGTTAAACGCATAAAATAATCACAATTATAATATTATTGCGTACGAGTAATATTATAGATAAAAAATAAAGTAGTCAGTAAAAAAATGTATGTAGTTATACAAGAGGTAATCACAATAATCCCTTTCTATGCAAAATATATTATATTTTTATCAGCTAAATATCGGCGAGTGATCATCTTTTCAATGCTAATTGAGTGAAAACGACCTATAGTATATGATTTAAATTAAAGTTAATGTTTCATTATGATATAGTCGATATAAATGAAACAATGAATATAAAATGTATAATTAATGTTTAAGTATAAAAGGTACATAACGTGTAATTGTGTAATAATTAATAATTAATTTTTTATTTAATATAATTATAGGTATGGATAGTATAAAAATACTATTTTTCAAGTGGACACAATGAAAATACAGATGCAACTATAAAATATAACTAACATTAGTTATAATGAAAATTGCACATTTATTGATAAATGATAAATAATTATTGTTAAATATACGATGCGAGTGAAATTATTATTATATTAGGTACGTATTACAATAATATTAAAATTATTGGCCTTAACGAAAATATAAGTTAGATAAGCCAATCATTAATTCAAAGGTAAAATTATTAAATGTAAAAACAAACGCAATAGAACGACCTGAAAAAAAAGCCTCATTGAATAATGCAATAATTATTTTGTTTAAGATAAAATTGTTTACAAATATATAGAAATTTTACCATCCAGAAAATGAGCGATCTCTGACCACACACAATTTATTTCTTCTTATTATATGACTATACAATAATAATATGTTCCAATATTGATCTTTAGCTGATTAATAATAATAATAATAAAAATAAAAAAATAGTAATGTGCACAGATTTTTGTATGTTACACGAACGTGAAGTTAAATAATTTAAGATTGAATAATGATTTACGTATTATTTTTTAAAATGTGATTGATTTTTATAAGAGATCGAGAATAATGTTGTAAAACTGTTTCTCTGTGTGTAGGTAGGTACTAAACGTGTAATGATTATATGAAATAATTTTCACATTTATATTTTAATATCACAGTCGAAGTTCGTTCATTACTCACGTACGATTAAATAATATATTGATCAATCTAGATTAATAATGTTAGTTTCCGGTAATTTTTATCATCATTATCAAATATTTTACACGGTAAAATGATTAGTATAATTGGTACTTTTATTTTATTTATTTATTTTTTTTTTACACTCGTAATAACACAATATTCTAATAATAATAATAATAAATAAATATCCGACGTGCGCAATACAGATAGCCATCGTCGTTAATTCGTACCTACGTAATGTATAGTCGTACGACATAATTAAATATATTTTAATTACCTTATTAATTATAATGTGTTTATATACAGTACTTGAATTGAAAAATAAGAAGTAGAGGGATCATCTGACTTTCAAAAAAATTAGCGTCCTCCCCGCCAAATCAATTTGGTATAGGTACACTATATTATGGTGAATTTAAGAATTAGTAGGGGTACGCTTCAAAAAAAGAAAAAAAATAGTAGAGGTACTCTCTTTCCTCCTGTATCCCCCCAAATAAATATATTTATTTTTTATACATAAATAATACCTACATATATTATGCGGAATTCGTCGAGATGTGCCATATCACTATTCAAACGAAAATATGTAGATATCGTTTTCGATAGTTTTTGATAGCTCATCAGTTCAAAAGTATGTTTGTCGCGTTTGGACACGCCACCGAAGCGAACGTTCAAGATGAACAAAAAACGGAGCGTACTACCAAACACTTATATTTTTTTTCTTTTATGCTATTATATTGTAATATGATGTGTGTTAAATAATTAATAATTTCGGCCGCGGGTATGTAAGTAGTTGAAATGTACCTATATAAAAATTTCTTAAATAAATTGTCGTAAACCAAAAATGTGTCCGTCGTTCAGCGTAAATGTAAAAATGTAAAAAACCTAACCTAACGAATTTCCACAAAATACCATGTCGCTCAGGTCGAAAACAAGAAACCAAATCATCTCGGCACATAGTGGGCTCATCTTCGAACGAGTCCATGTGAGATGTGAAATCATCCATTCATCACAACCAAACGGACGAGAAGTTACACACTTACACTTACGCGTTATGTCAGACACTCGTATAAGAAATACGATAGTTTTCAAAGTATAATATAATAATTTCGCTCAATAGAATTATTAATTTTAACCAATTAACGTATATTATAATAAAGCATAAGCGAAACAATACGAACAAAGAGTTTTATGTGTCAGATAATATGTTATGACTTATGATAATATTATTATTATTCATAATAGTCACAACTATTCCTGAAGGTTTTTTTTTATTGTACATTTTTATGTAATTCTTTTAAATGTTTTTCTATTTTAACAGTATTATTTTTTTTTAAGAATTTATTTTAAATATTGCCATTATTTTTTTAAGTAAATAAGTTCAAAATTATAATTAAGGTATGTGGAGTGATAATTTTTTGCATGTATTTGAATCAGTTATTTAATCCTATATTGAAATAATAATTAATTTAATATTTTATGACATTTTTAATACCTATACCAACCTATTGTTTAATTATGCTGACGCGTACATACATATTAATATACGAGTAATTTAACATGCATTTATTAAAATGACCACATACCTGTATATTTTTAGTACTAGATTCAGATTGACCGATTTTGAAAATAAAAGTTCTGATGATTAATAATGAATTAATGAATATTGAATACCTATCTACGTTAATAAAGAACTTATTAACATTATATGTATATTTGAAATTACAATTGAAACAAATATTTCATTTGATTTAGTACCTATTTAGATTTTTTATCAAAAATAAAACGTATAAATAAACATTTTTTAAATAAATGTAAATTACGAGTATATTATACTCATATAGTAGATTAAATAAAATTTATAATTTATATATAAATAACATCAATTATTACCTAAATCAATAAGTAACAATTTATAACGTAACAAAGACCAGTGGTTATTAGTGTTATCACTTTACTGACCAAGGAAATATATGATTAGCCTGAATTGTGTTTAACGAGCTGTGTGTATTGAACTAAATGTAATGTAATCTAAAAAAAAAAAAAAGAATGATCCATCAATAGTTATTCAGAGACTTTAAAATTTTATTCGACGTCATTTTATATATGGAATGTCCTAGATCAATATTTATTCTAGATTTATTTATCTATTTACTCATTGTACGTAACATCTCCGCGAAAAAATACAATTTTTAAATGCTGTATTTTAAAAATTATTATTGTTACCTTTACCTAACGGACTACAATATTATCTATAATAATTTATTAAATTTAATCATCTCGTAAAAAAATAAAAAAAATGTAATTTGAAAACAGTTTGAGTTTATAGTAAACGTATGGTAATTTTGATGAATCGACCTCCTAATTTGACCTCTATTTTTTAGGAATTTTTTTAATTTATTGAAGAAATTATATTTCTGACGTCATTATTTATAATTATTTAATGTTATATATCGTGGATTATAGATTTTATATTATCACTATTATATGTTAAGTATGAATGTTATTTGGAGAATTCAAAATGGATATTCGAAAAATACTGATAAAGTGATAACTAATAATAATAATGAATTAATGATTATGTTAAATACGTATATATACGTATATATATAATAAATATCTTCGAGAAATGAAAAAAATTCCTAAAAATCAACATTTTCATTAAACTCGAAAGCCGACTCATAAAAATTATCATACAATTGTACTCTAACTTGCTATCTTCAAATTTCACAAAATCTAAAAATAATAATTTTTTTTTACTAGATGATTAAATTTAATAAAATACTTATAACAATAATCTAACTCACAAATAATTTATGTACAGCACTTAGAAATAGGAAGATTTTCAGTGAAATGCTGTATAGAATAATATATAAAATTAACCAATCAGTGCTGTGTTCGCGAGGGATCAATAAGAGAGGAGATTATTGGAGGTTAGAATCCTCGTGACTTGAGTTTTTGCATATACCTATATAAATAATGACATATTATATTACCTACCTTAATCTGCGAAACGTTAAAACATTTTGAAAATGAAACCCAATAAAATTATTATCGTCGAGCTCTGTCACTGATGACAATATTAACGATTTTAATCAATACAATAATACAATGTAATACGAGTCGAATAAAGAAAACGGCAAGGAATCGTATGAAATTAAAAATGATTGAAAATCAATAAGTTTCTTTTTCATATAAATTATATGTGATTGTGTGCAATATACGCGAAACTTAATAAATGTTTTTATATTATGTTTTACATAAACGAAAACGAAGGTATAGCGAGCGATAGTGACGATCGCGAATATTATGTACGTATATTGTATATATCCGCGTCATGAAAGCCCTTCCTAATAATTCCACATTAATATTATTAATGTGTAACTGGTTTAGTTAGAATTCAGGAGGAAGGCGATAAAATTGTGAGCGTTATTATATTATTATTATTATGTGAAATTCTTTAACATGTTCTGTAATTATGTTAAAAATATTTTTCTCTTTGTAATCAGTTACAGACGCGTACAGTGCTATGAATAAGAATTATAAATTATAATATAATATATTATTATTTGATTATAATATTTGTCTGCGTTTAAAATAATACAATAAAAATAATATTATGAAATGTTTTCCAGATGAGTACCTATTGGATTTTATACAAGCGACATACATTAAATACGTAGTACGTATAATCGATTAATGTCATACGGACAAGATATTATATAGAAAATTATAAATTTTATTATACAAAATTTATAATTTTAAATAATGTTACATATAATTTATTTATTTCGATTTAAACGATATATTTTATTAATACAAGTTGTTATTAAGTATTTTGAATGAAACAATTTTTTTTTTTTAATTTTTTCGTTTCTCGACTTATAATCGATATATTTGACTATAAATTTCGTGTTAACTAGTATTTTGAACAAAAAAAAATGTTTCTTAATTTCTTCGTTTCTCGACTTATAAACGATATATTCATATATTAGACTATTACAACATGTTAACTAGTATTTTGAACGAAAAATTAATTTTTTTTAGCATTTTCGTTTTCAACTTATAAACGTTATATTTGACTATTACAAGTTGTTAACAAGTGTATTTTTAACGAAAATTTTTTTTTTTTAATTTCTTCGTTTCTCGACTTATAAACGACATATTCGACTATTACAAGTTGTTACTTGTTATTTAGTATTTTGAACGAAACATTTTTTTAAATTTTTTCGTTTCTCCACTTATAAACGATATATTTGACTATTACAATGTCTTAACTAGTATTTTGAACGAAAATATTTTCTATATTCTGCAGGAAATTAATTTCGATGTTTCATCAAACGTACTTGCCATGAATTCAATGTTCATTTATTCTATAAATAACATTATTTTTTTTCAAAATCGTATTAATTCAAGTGCAATGATTTATTATAAATATATTATATTAATTAAAAATTTTAAAATGGTTAAGAGAAATATTCTTTGTTTTTCTTTGCATTTTATACAATCTATTTTCCAATATAATCTCTGATATGTAGTATGACAATTAATTGTTCTATAATTTTATAGAAAATTAGTGTCGTTCCATTTCTGGAACAATCTTCATTTATCTCTGTTCATAAAAAATAATTTCTTTATGAATATCCTGTATGTTGCTTACCGATTTCACAATAATCGTAATCAGTTAGGTAATTAATAAATTATTATTTTTTACTAAAATTATATTTCTACTGTTTAATTGTATTTTCTTTTTCTTATTAATCATTAAGTTAATTTATTTAGTGTATTTTTATCCCATAAGGTGTTGATATATATTTTATATTTTGAAATTATCAATAGTAATTAAATTTGTATAATATATTGATTTATTAATTTATCAATGTTATAAATATTTTAATTATAGACTGTTTTAGTGTTTTGGTACGTCTTCCTCTTGTTTCGTATAATTAGGTTTGTTGATTAAATGATTATAATTCATATAAACACACATTTACTAAATTTTTATATATTTAAATTTTCAAAATTAGTTATTTTGTTTGCTCACATTGATTAACTATATTAATTGATTAATTGATTATTTATTAATTTATACTTAATGAATAAGAAATTTATTTTTTTATTTTTTATTCTTTAAATATTTTTATATTAAACATTTTTATTCGTCCATATTATGTTCTATTTTATTTTCATAGTTTTATAATTCTGAAAATATTCATAAATTAATTAATGTAGATAATTTGCATTTATATGTTAGTGTAAAATTGTACCTCTTCGGCTACATTATGTAGTAAGTCAGCGGTAGTTGGCCCAGTTTTTTCTACCATTTTATAAAATAAACCATTTTTATTTGTCAACAAATTATACGGATGATCAAATTCAACCGCTGTGCCTTCATCCATAACCAGTACTTTGTCAGAATCCATAATAGTGTTTAAACGGTGAGCAATTGTTAATACAGTACAATTTAGGAACCTTTTTCTAATAATATTTTGAATTGATGCATCAGTTCTATAAAATAATAATAATATTTCGACAACAGATTATTGTGATAATAATGAAATTCAATATTATACTCTATATATTTTATTTACTTACTGTGGATCAACATTGGCAGTGGCTTCGTCCAATACAAGAATTTTATTATTTCTGATAATAGCTCTGGCTAGGCATATTAATTGTTTTTGTCCAACACTGAAATTAGAACCACCTTCAGATATATTATGATTCAAACCATCAGTTAAATTTTCAGCAAAAGCTCTGAGTTCTACCTAATAAATAGTGTTCAATTTTTATTATATAGGTACTTCGTAATACATGAAATTTCAGTAATTTGTTAATAAAATTACTTCGCATAAAGCTTTCCAAAGAATATGATCTGGATATTCGTCAAATGGATCTAAATTTTTTCGCAATGTTCCTGTAAACACAACTGATTCTTGAGGAATAATTGATAATTTAGATCGCAAATCGTGTAGTCCTAATTTATGTATTTCTATATTAGGTATCGATAATGATGTTACCCTCATTAATAGCTAATCTAAATAATGCTCCAATTATGGATGACTTCCCTGCTCCGGTTCTTCCAACAATTCCAATCTAAATAAATTAAGGATGTTATTTTAACAAATTATAAAAAAATTTTTTTTTTTTTTTAAATTAAATAAAGTAAGTAAATACCTAGTATAGTAAATAAGTAGTAATCATTATTATTATTTTATAAAGGCACTGTTTTTTTTTATATTACTTTTTCTGTAGGCTCAATGACAATATTTAGATTTTTTAAGACAAATGCGGTGTCAGAGTCGTATTTCATATAAAAATTCTTGAATATTATTCTCCCGTTATTAGGCCATTCTTTAGGCGGTCCATCTTCTAAACAATATTGAAAAATGAGAAATTAATAAAATTATCTATTATTTATCGTTACTTAATATTTAATACATAATTATTAATTATTACCAAGAGTAGATTCAAGATTTGCTTCATGTGGTATATCAATATAGTCTAGAACTCTTTCAACGGATGTCATTTGGTTTTCTAATTCAGCTGATTGTCTCATTACCCATTGAAATATTCCAAGTAGTCCAATTGTTTGTGTAATAGCAAGTCCAACATTACCTCCATAAGCATCTTAAACAAAAATAAAAGATATATATTTTTTTCTTATAATTTAATGCAATTTAATTTTAATTTAATATACTTACTATTGCCAATTAATATAAACGCAAATGTCACAAAAGATGTATATAAGATGCATACTATATTTAACCAAAAACCAAATGCTCTACTTAAAACTATATATAAATACCAAGTCGAAGAATGTAAATCCTAAATTTTTTATCACATAAATACCTATAAATATAAGTACCTATAAATTTAAATATTATTCATTCATACTTGATGGCTGGCAAATTCTTGAAAAAGAATTTGTTCCATTTCAAATGCTCTAATTGTCGTTAATCCTTGGAGTGATGTATTTATATGAGTAAATATAGGACTTCTTGCTATTTATAAAAACAAAAAAGTAAAATGTATTTTAATTTTTTATTAAAATGTCCTAAAATAATTTTAATTAAATGTATTTCAACATCCATTGAGTAGGATTTATTATTCTTACTGATTCCTTCGAGACGTTTAATATTACGAGTCGTAGTCATATATATTTTTCTGATTACTAGGAAAACGATTATAACAATAACCGTTGGTAAAATTAAATAAGGTTCGACAATTCCAACTACTATTAAAATACCTATTACTGACAATCCAAACTATTAGAAAATGAATATGTTTAATTTAAGTGAAATACAAAAATAGAAAGTAGTTATTTTACTTGTATAACTTCAATGAATATAGAGGGCATCATTTCATCTATGATTCCTATATCTTTAGAAAACCGATTAATAATTCTACCTATAATTATTAATTATATATATATATATATATATCATATTATAGTGGATAATTATTATAATAAATACTATAAAGTGAAAATAAAAATTGACTTTGTTACCTGAAGGATTCGTGTTCAAAAAATGCATTGTTGCTCTAGTAATCGAATTGAACATGTCATTGTGTAAATTCATTGATGCTGTAGTACATACAGATACTAATAAAGCTGATTCAGCTAATGCAGAAATTATAATTAATAATGTAAGTAAAGCAAAGATATTGACACATGCTTGTCTTGATAGGATCATCGGTGTTATAGCATCTGATGATTCTGTAGTTTTAAAATTGTCATTAGGTAATAATGGGTCAATTTGTTGAAAAACTCTATTTTCTAAACTTATCCTGCATATAAATATTCCATGTCAGTTTGTATAGAATTTTATGGATTTGATTAATTAAAAAAAAAAAATGATATTGGACATTTCAGCACGAAGAAGTTTTTGCGCTGGTGTCGCAAATTTAAAATAAATGTATATTTTTATGTATTTTATTATTATTTATATTTTGAAGAATGTATGTATATATTATTATTATAAAAAAAATTATAATGACATAAAAATAATAATATTATTTTATAATAGTTATACCTAAATCTATACTACACTATATAATATGAAACTTTGTATATTATCTACATTGTATTATAGATAAGTCTTGCAGATTTTCTATCTATTTAAATATAGCCTATTCTCACGTTACGTTAAAACCAATGGCGAGCAGTATATTTTATATTAATGCCTAATGGGAAGGTAATAAGTAGATATTGTAGATATTAAGATGTAGCAATAAAATTGTATCTATACTATCAACTAATCATCAGCCTGGTGTCAGTGTTATTCGGATTACATCGTAGTATAATTATAATAAATCTACTGTGTAATATGTTGTTATTTTTGATTATTAATTAAAAAAGTATATTTTCATATGTACCTATTACATAAAATAAATAAATAATAATAGTCAATGGAATAAAATAAAATAATATGTAACCTAACCTAATCGCGGAGCTGAAATAACAAGTGTCCGAAACGTCTTCGCGCCAAAACGATCGCGTCCAAATGTCCAATTTGTATATATATAAAAAAAAAAAAAACGTGTTCAAAGTTTTACCAAAACGTTATCCAGTAATCTCCTTCTGATGCAAGTACTTGAGTAAGAACACATACAAATAGCAAACATAATATTTTACAATAATTTCCACCGGAAAATATATACGATTTATAAACTCTAACCGAAACGTTTCCTGTAGAAAGAGTTTCGTGTAATTCAACAGGTTCGACAGTACTTGTAATGGAATCCTTTATTGGAAACGTTTCACTTAAAACTGATTCTTGTTGGATGCATTTAACACGATTTAATATTATTTCATTATTTAAAGAATCTGTCGATTCTGTTATAGATCCGAGAAATGTATTAAAATCTATAGCAGATGATTTTAGTTTTTGGTACGAACCTTTCGATAATATTTTTGCCTAATAAAGTACATAATAATAATACTAAATATAGTTAAATAAAATAAAATATATAATTTAATGTATTATATGCCATACGTTTTTCATTAAAATGATTTGATCTTCATTAATTATATGTTGAATTTGATGGGTTACGAGTATACAAGTTTTTTCTTCTAGGTATTCTATGAAATGATTAATAAATTAATAATTATATACCTAATAGAGCAGATAATTGTTAAATAGTTAAAATTACCTTTGATACATTTTTCAAACAAATGCTTGCTAACATGAGTGTCGACCGCTGATAATGGGTCGTCTAATAAGTAAATATCCGCTTGTTTATACACAGCTCTGTCAGGAAGAATTTTAACATAATATATTATTAATTATTATGTATTTAATGATTAATTAAATTGCTGTCTTACCGTGCTAAATTTATTCTTGCCCTTTGTCCACCACTTAAAGAAATACCTTTATCTCCCACAATCGTTTTGTCGCCATACGGTAGTTGTTTCAAGTCGGTTGTCAATGCACACACTCTAATTACCTATATAATGTTACTTTTAAATTTTGAGCGAAGCGAAGAATGTATTTAGTTTTACTTTTTCAATGATGAGTGATTTTTTTTTTATGTCTGAAGACACTTTTACTACCCGAAATAATGCTCCGATTTTCACGAAAAGCATATATTTCCGGTTGGAAAGTGAATGTAGTTGGTACTTTATTTAGGTAATTTATTTGAATTTCACAAAATTAACCCTAAGCGGTAGAAAAAACGACGAAAAAACGGCATTTTTCATGAAAATTGATATTTCGACGATTTTGATTTCAATATTTCACGATAAATTAGGGAATTTCGAACTTAGAGCCTTTAAAATTTTATAGAGTCTTTACATAGGTAATTTTATGTGTGATAAAATTTTGAAACCGTTACGTTATTTCTACAAAATATAAAGTTTTGAATAATCCTAAAATACTCGTTTTTATGTATATTATAATGTTTGATAAAATTGGAAATTTTGGAATTTAAGGTCTAAACATTTCACTGAAGTATATTTATTTATTACTTAACATGATACTAAATAATTAGAGGAACCTCCAGTCTCAATTTTTTTATAGTTATTTATAGTTTTTTATAGTTTTTATATTTTATGGTGTATATTTGCAGATTTTTATTATTACTTCTCAATATTTTACAATAATGTAATATAAAATTAACAAAAAGTTTTGAAATATTTTAATAATTTTATTGAATCATACTTACATATTGGTTAACGTATTTCCCGAATATTAGAAAAATATCAATTATCATTTTTTTTTTTTAATAGGTGTTTAAAGTTTAAATTTTAGTAAAATTAATATTCAAAGTATTTATATGAATTCTTAAATTTTTACAATAATGTTAAATAAAATGACAAAAAAAAAAAAAATTTGAAAATTTTATTGATGCTCAAATACATTTTACTTAACTGAGTTCCAATTAATTGTGAATATAATATTTATGATTTTTTTTCTTTTGTTGCTGTTTAAAGCTTTAAAGTATAAAAACTAAGGGAAGGGATATGTGTGTGGTAGGGATACAGGTGATGTAAAGAGGATATGGGTGTTAAAATTTAATTAAAATTTGAATGCAATGAAAAATCATTACATTCGAAAAAAGATTCTGAGCGAAGTACTGTCAGATTTGAGTATTTAGATGACTAATTTAGGGGTTTTATGGGTAAATATAATATAATATATATTGAACGCAGAAAATGATAAATTTAAATATTTTAATCAGTATCTACATATATTATCTGATGAACTTCGTTCAAAATCGTATTTCTGAAAGTAATGATTTATCATTGCATTAAAATTTTAATTAAAATCAACACTATCCTCTTTACATCTGTATCCTTTCCATTGCTTTTTATTATATTTAATATAGTGTTAACAAGGATAAAGTATTATAACACTTTATATTATGTATTATTTTAGAACAGAAAATTAATAATATTTGATTACTTGTTGATATCTTTCATTATCCATTTGCGAACCAAATAAAATATTTTGTCGAACTGAGCCATAAAATAACCAAGGTTCTTGGGCTGCATAAGATACTTTACCTTTTACGGAAACGGTTCCTTCAGATAGTGATAATTCTCGTAAAATTGTTTGTATCAGTGTACTCTGTAATAACACTCATAACATTTAAGTATAATTATTATTTTATTTTTATATTTCATATACTTTTCCGGATCCTACGGGTCCAATTATTATAACTAATTGACCAGGTATTATATTTAAATTGATATTTTCCAAAGAGTTAACAGTTTGAGTGTTTCTCCATTTAGCAGTAACATTTTCGAAGGATATGCTAAAATCGTAAGATTCTTGACGGATATTTTTATTATTATTTTTATTGTTTGTCGTTGTTTTATTATTATTAACATTTTGATGTCCAATTTTTGTTTGTAAGCTTTTAATTTTTCGTGTTCCAACATCGTCGAGCAAAAGAAAATCCTAATTGCAAAATATTTTTATTTTTATTTTTTTAATCTATTACATGAAAATTCTATACGTGCTAAGTTTATTTTATGTATAAAAATATGGTACTTACCTCAATTCTTTGAACTGAAACTAGTAATTCAGCAAATAGACTAATGGCTGGTGGAAATGATGATGTTAATGTTAACCGTATCATATTATAATACGTTGTAATTATAAATACCTATATATTATTGAACGCATATATTATAAAAGAAATAATAAATATTAATTAGTATTTATAGTATAATAGTCGCAAATAAGGGGGCTAGAGTACCTCAAAATTTACTGTAGCCTATATATTGGCAAATGTGTTTTGTATATATAATAATATAAGTACCTCCCATACGTATGTTAAAAAAAAATTTGACCCCTCCCCCCACCGATTATAAAACACAAATTATGCCTATGTTTAAAATATGTATCAAATTGATGAACTTTGGCAAACACTATGTTGTTTGAAAAATAAAGCTATAATAAAATAATAATTTTATGTGATGTATTAAAATTAAAAATAGATTTATTTGTATATTTTTACTAGAATTTAAATTGTATTATATTTATATATATATAAAAAAAAAAAAAAAAAACGATGGGTACCTTTGATGCAGATATATAGCTTCCCAGCAATACATATACGAATAAGTTTACGAATAATGCAAGTCTTGTGTTAAATAAAGAGAACGACGATAATATACCTTTAATGTACGTTGAAATTACAATTTTGTTAATTTCTTTCCTGTAATAAATAATATAATTTTAATATAGCTAAATTACAAATAATCGTTGTTGTAGTAAGGTGTTTATACTTTCTAGCGTGTTTTATGGAATTATTAAAAAATAATTCCCAAGCATACATTTTTATGACATGAATGCCTGCAATTATTTCGTTCATTAAATGAACTCTTTCGTCTGTTCGATTAGCAGTTTGCAATCGAATTTCTGACGTCTTTGATCCTAACCACACTTAATGGCCAATAAATAATAAAACATTTTCAAATTGTTTCTCAAAGTTTTATTTAGGTAATATATTTAAGCTTACCTTGTAATGGTATAAATATAAACAATGTCGCCACACCGACTAATGATGACACTCCTACTTCTTGCCATAAGAATAATGTGGCTACAATTGTTTCTAAAGGACCAATCCAAAGGAAAGGTATGTACAATAGTGTTTTATCGAATCGATTTACGTCATTTGACATCAAATTTATAATTTGACCAGTTGAGATTTGGCTAAGAAAGTTTGCGTTGAGTTGTAATGTCTATGATGGTGTGCATATTGATTTATTAATGTTTATAACATTTACAATACATTTTATGATTTTACAGAAAATATGAAAAGAAATTTACAATACCTTATTATAGATAAGATCGCTAACGGCTACTTTTAATTTCATTCCTATGTGTGTTATTGCCATATCAAATGTGCTAAAAAGGATTACCTTTATAAATAACAAAGCTATTAACCCAATTGCTGAATAAATTCCCGTAGATTTTTTACTGACTGATGTATTAGTATCGAAATTTAATACTATTTGTCCCACAAGTGTTGATATCCATATGCTAAGTTATAGATAAAATAATATTATTGTTTATATGTTTTGCTTTGTAGTATTTGTGTATCGAATATTAAAATTTGAATGACACGTAAATTATTTATTTCTCGTAAAGTTATTTGTAGGTATCTTAAATTATAATAAATAGGTAGGTACCTTAAAATTATTTCTATAACGGTTACATAAATTCCATACAGTATAACCTTTGTTCCATACATTTTAAATAATACTTTTAGAAAATTCGGTTTTTGATTTTTAGTATTGGCATACATTAATTCATTAATCCATAATCTAAGATAATAAATATTATTAGGTATGTCAATAACATTTAATTATAAATTATTTGAACGTTTTAACTACTTACGTTTTTAATTTCTTTCCTAGTGTTGCAGAAGAATCGTCGTTCAAAATTCTGTATACATCACTTAAGTGTAAATCTTTTTTTAATCCTTTATTGATAAGTTTAAAAATCCAACTTATAAAATAAAAGTAATAAGATATTATTTTAAATAAATAATATTATAATAAGTAATTTGGAGTTAATAATTCATTGTTAGATTAAACTTAAATGATGCATATCTATTCTAAAAACGTTGAAATGTTTTTTTTTCAGTTTAGTCATTCTCATTATTATAATAATGATAAAATGAATTAATAAATATTGTCAAAATGATTATAAAATAATTTATATTATTTATTTTTAAATGTAATTAAACATATATGATAATCTTCTTTTCATTTTTTATTATATAAGTAGAATATTCTAATTGCAGAAAATGTATGCAACGATTTTTATAAAAAATTCTTTAATCATTGTTGGAACAATTTTAGTTAAATAAGACGAGTTAATTTATTTTTATGAAGATTCATGATTTACATTTTAGATTCTGAGCGAAGCGAAGAATGTATTGGTTTTACAATGATGTGTGATTTTTTTTTTTTTTTTTTTTTTTTTTATTCTGTAAACATTTTTACTACCCGAAATAATGCTCCGATTATCACGAATAGGGTATGTTTCCGGTAGCAAAGTGGATCTAGTTGGTACTTTATTTAGGTCATTTTTCGAATTTCTCAAAATTGACCCTAAGCGGTAGAAAAAACTTCAAAAAAATGACGAAAAAAACGGCATTTTTCACGAAAAATGAAATTTTGACGAATTCGATTTCTATATTTCTCGATAACTCGGGCAATTTTTAAGATAGAGACTTGAAAATTTTTTTGGGTGTTCACATAGCTACTATATATATGTGGTATAATTTTGGAACCGTTATGTTAATTTTTCTACAAAATATTGGACTTTGAATATTTCGTAAAATTCTCGTTTTTACGTATATAATGTTTGATAAAATTGGCAATTTTGGGTATTTAGGTCTGAAAATTTTACTGAAATATACTTACATATTAGTTAACATCATACTAAAATATTAGAAAAATCCATTGTCAAAATTTTTTTTTATAGCCGTTTTAAGTTGATATTTTTAGTAAAACGAAAATCTTAGAATCCATACGTATAAATAAATATTCTGAAAATACTTTTACTACCCGAAATAATGCTTAGATTTTCACGAATAGCGAGTTTCAGATGTAAAAGTGGATGTAGATGGTACTTTATTTAGGTCATTTTTCGAATTTTTCAAAATTGACTATAAGCGGTAGAAAAAACTTCGAAAAAATGACGAAAAAACGGCATTTTTCACGAAAAATGAAATTTTGACGAATTCAATTTCTATATTTCTCGATAACTCGGGAAATTTTTAAGATAGAGACTTGAAAATTTTTTTGGGTGTTCACATAGCTATTATATATATGTAGTAAAATTTTGGATCCGTTACATTAATTTTTCTACAAAATATTGGACTTTGAATATTTCGTAAAATTCTCGTTTTTACGTATATAATGTTTGATAAAATTGGCAATTTTTGGTATTAGGGTCTGAAAATTTTACTGAAGTATACTTACATATTACATAACATCATACTAAAATATTAGAAAAATCCCTAATCTCAATTTTCTTTTATAGCTGTTTTAAGTTGATATTTTTAGTTCAAACGAAAATTATAATCTGACTGAACTTCGCTCAGAATCGTTTTTACGAATGCAATGGTTTATCATTGCATTCAAATTCGAATTAAAATTAAACGCTATGATTCGCACACCTGTATCCTGTGCGGCAGGAGTATCAGCTCATCTTTTTTTAATAATTACATAGCATATATTGACCTAAAATCATATTGATCAAAAAATTATACAAAAAAAAAAAAAATATTTATTCATTTTTCTCCCAATAATAAAATTTCTTAATATTTCTTTTAATATGTACATGCACGACTGTACGAGTACAAAAAATATAAAGTTACACAATAATAACTGTGTTTATAATGTTATGATTCGATATATACAATTTACCTAAAAGTTATAATTTCAAAAATATTAGCATTGGATCTCGGATTAGGTAATTGTTCTTCTTTGTATGTTGCATCCATTATTTTCTAAAATTTTGTAATAAATATCGATTAGGTATTTATTTGAAAAAATTAATGAAAACAAATTTATTTATAACAAAATAAAATTTTTTCTTTATAAAATAATTTTTGTGTAGAAGAATTTGAATTTATAATATTATTATTTATTAATAATCATATTATTGCAACAAATTTTTTTTGTTAAAACTATAATAATAAAGTTTTTTTTTTTTATAATTTGTAATTTGAGCGAAACGAAAAATGAATTGGTTTTAAAATAATGTTTGTCTTTTAATATGACTGAAAACATTTTTTGGGATTGTCAGTGATCCGATGACTTCACATGAGGTATAAATGTCGGAAAATATAATTTTGACGAACTTGATTAAAACGAACTTATAATAATCTAAGAAATATGTCGTATCTCATATGTACTTAAACATTTTATTGAGTATTTAAATAATACGTAAATATTTAATAATTTCATATTTGATTTTCGAATAGTAATTTAAATTAAAATTTGTTTTTTTTGAAATACTTAAGAATTTAATAAATAAATAAATAATTTATATATTATTATTATATCTGATATACAAACTAAACATTGCTCAGAATTGTTTTTTTTTTTGAAAGCAACAATATATAATTGCTTTCAAATCTCAATTATAAAACAACACCAAATTTGTTATGTTCATTATCCTTTCCGCAGCTTATATCCTGTTTGTTTTAATGCATGAAAGAATTTTATTGGGTGTTTTATTGAAACCGTTATATTAACTTTTCAACAAAATATAAAACTTTGAATATTTCCTAAAATTTTCTCTTCCTCTAAATTTTAATTAAACTTTTTTAAATATTTAAATTTAACTTACTAATAAACTGGCTATGTTTGATGACAATTATATGTAGATTAATAATTTATATTAATCTGTTTTTATTTTTCATTAATTCGCTGATGTTTAAATCATATATTAAAAAAAATAAACTTTAAAAAAATATCATGAATTAATTTTATAATTTTTGAAATAATTTCTTCTGAACCTGGTGAAGAGTTATAAACTAATGCACGATAGTTATTTACTAAATTCAAGATAATGTTATTAAATCCTTGAAAATTGATATCTCAACACATTTTATGTTAACTTTAATCTCCTCTCGTAAAATATCTTAATTTATTTGCTTATAAAAATAAAATAATTCAAAATAATACATGTTTTATCAATATGGGCAAATATAGACTATAATATGAAAGTATATCGTATATGTTTAATAAGAATTTAATATAATAAAACGCTTATCAATATAATATCATAATCATAAACTAAACAAATTATTATTCAATATTTATATTGGATACCTATAATAGCATTAATATTTTTTTTTTTTTTTTAGTTACCTAAATATAATTTACAAAAACGTATGAATTGGTTTATATTTTTGTAGACTAACGCACTTGAATATTAACTCGTTAAGTCAATCAAAAAATTTAATGTTGTAAATTTGTTATCTTTTTAATTAATTTAATAGAATTATAAAATTTGGAATTTAATTCTTTATATTGTGTCCATGTGAATAAAATGAGACGTATCGTCATACGTTAAGCTTAAATTAGATACTAATAATTGATTTGCAGTTTATAACCTATTGTTTATTATTATTATTTATGTTAAGTAGCTGTGTTATATATATTATTTTATTATATAATTAAATTTTTTGTGAGAATCTTAATAAAAATATTGAAACACGTGAATAATTAATATTCTAAACACTTATTTTTAATCTAAATGGTTTTGATTAGATATATTATTATTACCTACATCATAAGTAGGTACTATAATATTGTTAGTATATACAAACGGTAATACATTGATTTTTGTCTTAATCAAATCATAGTCATAATTTTTATTATAATATTATAATACAGGTATTACTATTATACTTAGTTACATATCATATTATTTCAATATAGGTTTTAATGTGTTTTATATACATTCAACCTGGAAATTTAGGATACTAGGGATTGAAACGTTAAAATAAAATTGTAATTAAATTTGTTTATTAATTATTAATGAAACAAATTTATTCTTAAATAATTTCGTTATACATAGATCTAAATCTAATATATTATATACATATTTATTAAGTAGTAATTTGTTAATTAATAGATACATAAAATAAAAAAATAAAATTATATTACAAAAAATTATAATATAATATAAATTTTGTTTTATTTATGAATGATACTTTACTTATACTTATATTTTATTGAAGCTCTGTAAAAAAAAAAAGAAAAAAAAATATAATATGTCAGTTGATTATATTATATTGGTTGTAATAAAAAAAAAAAAAAAATGTTTAATGATTTTAAATACTTTTGCAGCTTCGTCGTGTAAAAAATTAGAATTATCCTTTCCCGTTTTTTCTACCATCTTATAAAAAAATCCATTTGTATTTTTTAATAAATTGAACGGATGGTCGAATTCCACCATTGTGCCGTAATTTAACACAAGTACTTTGTCAGAATCTATAATAGTATTTAAACGGTGTGCAATTGTTAATACTGTACAAGTTTTAAACTTATTTCTAATCGTATTCTGAATCAACGCGTCAGTTCTGAAATGTTATAAAAATTAAATTAATTATTAATTTTTAATGTATAGTAACAAGAATATTTTCTATAGGTATTCGCTTACTGTGGATCCACATTGGCCGTGGCTTCGTCTAATACCAGAATTTTATTATTTCGAACAATCGCTCTGGCCAGACATAGTAATTGTCGTTGACCAACACTGAAATTATGACCACCTTCAGATATTTTGGAGTTCAAACCATCGGATAATTCTTCCACAACGTTTTTTAGTTCTACCTAAAGTAAAAATTATGAAATAATATGTTTATCTAATGCATTTACTTAACTATAACAATCACAAAATCGATTAGATAGGTACATTATCTAAAGCATTCCACAGAATATGATCTGGGTATTCATTGAATGGATCTAAATTTGTTCGCATAGACCCCGAAAACAAAACTGGTTCTTGAGGAATGATGGAAAGTTTTGAACGTAAGTCATGTAATCCCAATTCATGTATTTCTAGGTCATCGATTATAATGTTTCCTTCATTAATAGCTAATCTAAATAACGCTCCAATTAAGGAAGATTTTCCTGCACCAGTCCTACCAACAATTCCTATCTTTAAAAGCATAATATTACATTTATATGATATATGCAATTTTTAATCCATAATATTTATGTTTACTAATTTACTTTTTCCATTGATTCAATATTTAGATTTAAGTTTTTTATTACAAACGGTGTTTCCATACTATATCGCAGATAAAAATTTATGAATGTTATTTTTCCATTTGATGGCCATTCTGTTGGAGGTTTTTTCGCTAAAAAAAATTAGTTTTATTTATATCGTTTTTGTTTATATATATAAACAAGTATACATTAAAAATTTCGATTTTACTAAAATTTTAACATAAAACACCTATAAAAAAATTAAGACTGGAGATTTTTCTAATATTTTAATATTATGTTAAGTAATATATGAGTATATACTTCAGTAAAATTTTTAAACCTTAAATTCCAAAAATGCAAATTTTATTAAACATTATATTATACATTAAAATGAGAATTTTAGGAAATATTTTAAGTTCTATATTTTATAGAAAAATTTACGTAACGGTTCAAAAGTTTTATCACATATTTTTTATATATATACATAGTACCTATGTGACAACTGAACACCCAATAAAATTTGCAAGTCTCTAAGTTCAAAGTAGTCTGAATTATCGTGAAATATCGAAATCAAATTCGTTGAAATTTAAGTTTTCGTGAAAAATGTCGTTTTTTCATCATTTTATATTTTGAGAGAAGCGAAGAATGTATTGGTTTTACAATGATGTGTGTCTTTTTTTTTTGTTTTTGACACTTTTACTACCTACCCAAAATAAATGCTCCAATTTTCACGAATAGCATATGTTTCCGAGTTGAATGTTGATGCAGTTGGTACTTCATTTAGGTCATTTTTTGAATATCTCATAATGACGAATAAGTCATTTTTCACGAAAACTGAAATTTCGACGAATTCGATTTCGATATTTCACGATAACTCAGGAAATTATGTCTTAAAAATTTTGTTGGGTGGTTATATAAGTATTATAATATATTCGTGATAAAATTTTGAAACCGTTACGTTTATTTTTCTACATACTATACAACATTGAATATTTCCTAAAATTGTCGTTTTTGTGTATTGTTTGATAAAATCGACAATTTTTGGCATTAAGGTCTCCGGCTCGCTGCACTGGACAATACTATTTAATCTTAGTAGTACCAACTAAGAACTCGCCGACCGGCCTGTATTTCTTTTTATACAAATTTACCACTATATTAATATTTTGTACCATAATATAAAATTTAAATAGTATAACCATGGGTAATTTTTTTTCTCATGTACTTAAATTACAAAACTTTAAATTAAAATTTTTTTAATTTAATTTAATTTAATTTTTTAATTTATGTTGTTCAATAAATTTCATAGTTTTGCATATTTTATAATTTCTTACTACATATTATACCGCATATTTTGATATTTGTTAATGCATATGTATGCACATATTTTAGTATTTTTTAGCACATAAAATTCCGAGCCTTGCTCATGAGCATCCCATGTATTTTTGATAACTTGGCGCCTATTAAACATTTTATATACGTGATTACATTCATTTTGACAAAGTATTGAAATCGCTTTTAATAATGTAGTTTATCATTAAAAAAAAATATAATTTTAATATTATATAAATTACATATATTTAAATGTAATAATTCTAAATTATACAATTTATTATAAGTTAAATTAGAATAATATAAAGTGTTCTAAAAGTTAAAAAATTAAATTAGAATATTTAAAAATTTTAGTAAAAAAATGATAAAATTAAAAATTAAAGTTAAAATCGACGAACTTCAATAAAAATAATGATAATTGTAATTAAATATATTATAAATTTAATTAATACTTATTTAAAGTACGTTTTTGTAACAAAAATAACATGGGCTTATTTATTAGCTTGAACTATAAGTTTGATAAAAAATATTATTTTATCTGAATGTGATCTTATCATCTTTAATTTATAATAAAAAAATAATAATGAAATAACTAATTTTTAACTGAATAAAATTGTATAAAAAATAATTAACTAATGAATCATATCCACATGAGACAATTATATAGTACACATATATCTACATTATCAAAGTAGAATCGGTTAATTAATTTTATTTCTTAAGATAATTTAATTATAGTGTAGGATAAATATATTACTTAACTTGAATTAAACAATATATAAAATGCCTTATATTAATATAATAATTAATAATTAAATATATAAAAGTATTAATGTTAACGTTAAGTAAATAAAAAATTACCAGGAGACGATTGAAGGTCGCCTTCAGATGGGTTATTTGTGTATTCCAGAATTCTTTCAACGGATATCATCTGGTTTTCTAGTTCAGCTGATTGCCTCATTCCCCATTGAAACATACCAGCTAGTCCAATTGCTTGAGTTATAGCTAGTCCAACGTTTCCCCCATATGTATCTATAAAGATAGATATAAAATAAAAAAAAAAAACATAATAATTTGTTAAATAATTTTTGATCGACAGTTTAAATAGATTTATAAATTGTACCATTGCCAATAAGTAAGAAGCTGAAAGTAACAATACTAATATAGATAAAACAGATGAAATCCAACCACACACCAAATGCACGACTACAGGAAATAAATATATACCAAGCCGACGAATGTAGATCCTGCAAGTATAATATTATAACTAAATTTGCATAGTTATTTTAATTTTAATTTACATCTTCTCACTTGATGCTTGTCAAATTCATGCGAAAGGATTTTATCTGCTTCAAATGCTCTAATCGTAGTTAAACCACAGAGAGTTGCATTTAAATGCGCAAACACGGGACTTCGTGCTAAACAAAGAAAATATAACAGAATGATTATCAGTATATTATAATATAATAGTAAAGATTGCATTATGTTATCTACATATTTTATTTAAATTTACTCACTAATTCCTTCTAAACGTTTTACACTACGAGAAGTCAATAGGTAAAATACTCTTAGTTTGTAGAATACGATTGCCACAATCGCAGTAGGTATCATAAGATAAAAATCAATTATCGCAAGTATTATTACCACTGATATTAAAAATATTCCAATCTGATAGAAATGAGTGAATGTTTAAATAAAAAATTAAATAAGGTAAAGAGTTTATAATAATACTGTTATAAATACTTGAACGCAATCCATTATGACACTTGGTAACATCTCATCAATGGCTCCCATATCTTTTGAAAATCGATTAAGAATCCGTCCTAAATAATCACGTAAATTTGATTAGAAAAAAATGAACAAACATAATATTAAAAATTGTATCAATAATTATTTATATATTAATATTATATTTCATATTATTTATATTTTTTACCGGATGAGTTTGTATTGAAGAAAATCATTTTCGCTCTTGTTATAGCATTAAACATCTTATTATGCAATGTCATCGAAGATTTCATACAGAGTGATACAAACGTGATGGATCTAATCATGGTTGTTACTATTGTTAAAAATATTAATATACCAAAAATTATAATACAAGTTTGTCGAGAGATCGACCACCATAAAAGTGTCGTAGACATATTATTTTTAGATTGTAATTTATACATAACTTCCATATTGCCATAAACATGTTCTTCTAGATTTATCCTGTAAAGAATTATAAATTTTTATATTTGACAAACGATAAAGTAGGTATACAATATAATCACATAGTAATGCACATTACCAATATGTCATCCAAAAATCTCCACCAGACGCTATAACTTGCATAAAAATGCATATGAAAAATAAAAATAAAATTTGACAATTATTTCCACCAGCAGAAAAGTATGAAGAATAAACACTGTGCGAAACATTGCCATAAGTTCGAGTTTCGTTTGTTTCAATTGCGTTTTCTTCAAAATTATTATTGATCATGAGTGATGATGAAGCACTGCGAATGGATACTTGTCGATTAACTACTTGTGTATTATGTTGATCTAAATCTAAACTGTTTTCATAATTATTAGTATTTGTAGATTCATTTTTAGGTGTAACAGATATATCGGTTCTTGATTTAAGCAATTTAGTAAAATCTAAATTCGAAGCCAGTAATTCATCATGTGTACCATTAGCTAGTACTTTTGCCTAAAATAATACGATAAATAAAAATGATATTTTAAAAATTTTATAGTAACTGTAATTATAATAATATTTAATTTATAGGTTATTCAAAAAAAAAAAAAAAAAAAAAAAATTAAAAAAAAATTTAATAAAAAATAAAATTAAAAAAAATTTAATTTATAGGTTATTAAAAAAAAAAAAAAAAAAAAAAAAATTAAAAGATAATTTAATAAAAGATGATATTTACATTATCCATGAGAACAATATGATCCACATTTTTCAAGTATTGTATTTGATGTGTAATAAGAATACAAGTTTGTTCTTTTAGGTATCCTATTAAATATTTAGACAATAAAAAAATGACACGAGGCAAAACTATATAATTTTTGTTTAGTATCGTGATATTTTTTAAGGGAAGAAAGAAATATGATTGACGAGCTTTGGTTAAACGCTGTGGTTATCTTTTTATAATGGTATTGTATTTGAGGTTTTAAGATTTCATGTCCAGGACCGTTTTTAGAATTTATTTTTATGATCGCGATTTAAACTTTTAAACTTTAGTACTTAACTTAGAATATTAATAAGTTTACAAATTATACGATATATACGAGCATATTGTATACATTTCAATAAAAATATCAATAAATAATTTTTATTTTGTAAATTATACATTATGTATAATAATTAATAGGTTAAGAAAAAAATTAATATTATAATTAATTAAAAATTAATTAAGTTAGTATGGTTGTTTGAACTTTTAAAAACCACATGTATTCATAACAAATGACCTGATGTTTTAAGTTATATTATAATGTCCCATCCATTTATTTTTTATTTTTTTTTATCTATAATTTAATAAATATAATATCTTTATAATAATAATAATATGTAATAATAATAATAATAATATGTAATAATAATAATAATAATAATAATAATAATAATAATAATAATAATAA
>JAIUCT010000007.1:1412296-1426881 GCA_021307375.1 Tetraneura akinire | reverse complement strand
ATAATAATAATAATAATAATAATAATAATAATAATAATAATAATAATTAATACCTTTAATACATTTTTCAAATAAATGTTTGCTAACATGAGTATCAACTGCTGATAAAGGATCGTCTAATAAGTAAATATCAGCTTTTTTATATATGGCTCTGATTAAAAATAATAAAAAGTATTAAATTAAATTAAATTAAATTAATTTATTTATTATCTACCGCGCTAAATTTATTCTTGCTCGTTGTCCACCACTTAGAGAAGCTCCTCGTTCTCCTACAATTGTCTTATCACCATAAGGAAACGTTTTTATGTCTTCATTTAACGAACATACTTTAATAACCTTTCTCATAGTAAAATTTAAAAATATATTATTTTCCCATTAAAAATTGGTTATTGAAATTTGTTTACTTTTCTATATCTTTCATCGTCCATTTGAGAACCAAATAATATATTTTGTTGGACAGTACCAGCAAATAACCACGGTTCTTGAGACGCATATGAAATGACTCCTCGAGTAGTTACATTACCTTCAGAAAGTGGTATTTCTTGTAAAATAGCTTGTACTAATGAACTCTATAATATTTTATTTTCACGTCAAATATTTTTTAATTTACAAAGTGAAAAATCATGAATATTGTATTTACTTTTCCAGCTCCAACTGGCCCAATTATTGCAACCAACCAACCTGGTTTAATAAATAAATTAATATTTTCTAAAGAATTTTCAGTTTGTATATCAGTCCATTTGGCTGTAACATTAAAAAATGATATACAAAAATTCTCTGTTTGTACTGTTTCACTATCATAAACAGTAATGTTTGATTTGGAAAAATTTTCGTTGTCTTTTATAATTTTTTCATCATTGTTATCAATTGTCTTTGCAGCATTTGAAAAATATGCAATTTGGTTATTCTTTTCTTCGTATAATAAAAAATTCTTAAAAAAAGTTGAATATTAAGTTAATAATTATAGAATGTACGTATAAATAAGATTTGAAATAAACTATAAACAATATAGCCCGTAATTTAAATAATAGATTATTATATCATATCAATATTATTATATTATAAAGGTTTAATAGATTAATACGACGAATAAGAAAATTCATATTTTATAAATATTATGTTATTATTAAAAAATATTTATAGTAAATATATAATTATTATTATATAATAATAAAAACAAAAATAAATATTTAAAACCTGAAGTCGTTTAATGGATATCATCGTCTCCGCTATTATTCCAATACCTTGAGGAAAGAATGTAGTCATTGTAATCCGTAATAAATTGAAATAGGAAGTTATCACAAATATCTAAACAATTTGTTAAATTTGTATTAAAAAAAACATTTTTCGATTTTCAAATTGTAAGTATATTTTACCTTTTGGGCGGAAATGTAGTTCCCTAATAAAATATACGACAGTATACTAAAAAAAAATGCGATTTTTGTATGAAATACATAAAATGATAACAATATAGCTTTAAAGTATGTAGTCCCTTTAATTTGATTTATTTCCTTCCTATAAAAAATTTTCAAATGATAGCATATATTTACACTTATAATTTTATTCATATTATCTAATTGACACTGACTTTCTTGCGTATTCAACGAATTTAGAAAAAGATTTTTCCCACGCGTACATTTTAATGACTTGAATTCCTGAAATAATTTCGTTCATTAAACGAACTCTCTCGTCTGTTCGAACTGCAGTTTTTGATCGAAATTCAGAAATTTTTTTCCCCAGCCAACCTAAAATATGGGTTAAAAATGATTTGAATTGTGTTAATTGAAATGCTGCAACCAAAAAAACTTATATTAATATGTTCTACCTTGTAAAGGGATGATTACTAGCAATATAGATATTCCAATTACTGACGACATTCCTATTTGTTTCCACAAAAAATATGTTACCACAATCGTTTGCAGAGGACCAATCCACATGTAGTTAAGAAAAATCACTACTATATCGAATCGATTAACATCATTTGATATTAGATTTACTATTTGACCGATTGTAGTTTTACCAAGCGCTGTTTTACTAAGTCGTAATGCCTGAATGCACAAAAACTGTATTTTAGAATAAATAACTAGTTGGAAAAGTTTTATAATTAATGTTTATGATTTTAACGTTAATTATCTGCCTGATAAAACATAATATAATATGATAATTTTATTAAAATTACCAGCAATTATAAGTCAATATTTTACTTTTTAATTAAAAAATCTAAGGGTTCCTACGCCACCGTGTTCTTAAAAAATTCACATTATTCGTTATATAACAACCTATGAATTTAATCTCATTAATTCTATTTTTCAATATATTACGAATTAAAAATGTTATTTTGTACAAAGTTCAAAGTAACTTATTTTATTTTTAAATTCCTTATACTTAGTATACTAACATTAGGCATATTACGATTTAAAGAAATTTCAATGATCGATTATTCCCCCTTAAAGTAATTATTTTATTTTATTAATTTTGAAAGTTGAATTAAGTGTTATTATAAAAATTTCGTTTTTGTTTTGTTTAAATTGTGTATTAAATAATAGTAGAAACTATTTATTACCTATTGTTAAAGATATATTGTTTATAATATTATTATATTATAATTTACTGCTGACCAAAAATATACCTATGTTCCATATTAGTAATGTAGTTATTTTTTAATATTTAAAAATAGAAAAAATAGTTTTATTTATTTTCGTATAAAATAATTAGATGGTCTTATAAAATGTTTTTATTACGATTTTTATTGTGTTAATTGTTCAATATGCATAAGTTGCGTAATTTTGTATGTTAGTTTTTAGTGTGATATTATTGTTATAGAAATACTTTTATGTAGTAAATTATTTTTGTTAATTTTTCGTTTTTGTCTTAACTATTTCTATCTCTAAAACTATTTGATTCTACTCTATTTACTTTGATCTCTAAAACTATATTATTCTATTGCCAATGCATTCATTTTAATTCTGTTCTTTTGAATGCAGACTTACTAATTATAATTTATTTATTTCAAAAATAAATAATATTTTATACTAACTAAGCCATTGAAATATATAAAAAAAAGTGTTTTTGAAATTTTTTAGTAGGTAGTTTTTATATTTTATATGTGATGTATTTTTTGAGGGGTTGGGGAGATTTATATGAATATAAAATACCTTTTTATATATTAATGAACAACATGCTACTCGCATTTTCATGCCACAATGTAAAATTTCTATTTGTACTGCATGGTATATAACTAATGTAAACAACATATTTAATATCAGACAAAATGCGTATATGTACGCTTGGTGTAAATCGATATTTTTCGATACATCAGGATTGAAATATCCTAACAGTCCGCCGATGAGTAAAGGCTGAATTATTCTGTGAAAAAGGATTATATAAATTTATGGCACTAGATTTTTTTATTATTCATATTAATCAATATACAATTAATATTAAATTAAAATTTTAATTTTGATACTTACTTTAGAACAATTTCAATAAATGAATGCAAGAGTCCGTAAAATAAAAATTTCCATCCAAACATTTTAATTAAAGATCTTGTCAAACTAGGCTGTCTATTCATTTTTCTAGCAATAACTATCTCATTTTTCCATATACTTAAAAAAACAAAATTTCAAGTCAAAAATATTATATTTACTGATGTAAGATAAACATGATTATAATATTATTTAAACATAATTACTCTTCTAATTCGTTGCCCAATAATGATGATCTATGATCAATTAATGTTGCATACAGATCATTAACGTCTAAATCTCGTTGTTGTCCCTCTTTAAAAAATTTGAATAACCAGCTAAAACATTTAATAATAAAATATATGATTTTTAGTTAATAATTTTCGACATTTATAATTTTATAAATAATAGCTTTTCAGAATTTACCTAAATGTAAGTATTTCTAAGATATTTGCATTAACTCGTGGATGTGAAGGTCTTTCCTTTGTTTTTCCAGTATCCATGTTCATGTGTTAAATAAAGTTAGATCATTGGTTCTCAACTGGTGTGCCGCGAGAAATGTTATTAAAATATTGAAAACAGTGTTTTATTTCATGACATTTATTTCTTAAAAATACAGCAACAAAATAATTTTTTAAGAACTAAATTATTAAAAAAGTAAACAATGGAATATTATATCATAAAGTGAATAAATTTTAAATTATTATAGTGAGAAACTTGAGCTTGTCTTATCGTACACAAAAGTTCTATACGCGGTTGAATTGAAGACAAGCAGACACGCATTTCCTGATCAATGGAAAGAAGCCTCTCCCGTTTTTTGTTTTTTTTTTTTTATGTAAAAATCAGATAAAATCATACGTGTGTAGATTAATACGACGTAATTGTGCATATAAGACGATACACGTATAGGCGCGTGGCGATAACTAAGTTGCCGAAGTTCTTTTGGTCGTTAAGTGCGTGAGTGTGCTGTGAAAACATGTGCCGTGAACCAAAAAAGATTGATAACCACCGAGTTAGATAATTGTTAATATCGTCTCGACTTAATTAAATTGTTTACTGGTAAAATTTGCAAATGCATATAATATTTATAATAAATTATTTTATACTTACATTAAATCATAAATATTAATTTAAATTAACATATACTAATAGGTATAAGTGTATTTAATAGAGAAGTGATATGAGAATTATATGTAATGTATTATAGAAGTACCTGAGATAAATACGATATTTATTATCTACGTATATTTAATCTTATAATTATAGCTTGTTTGATAGGTAGTTATTATAATTGTATGTATTAGTTTTAAACTAATCAGTATAATATTACAATACTTACATTATTTTACATTTGACAATATTATAATATCATAACAAAATAATAATGTATGTAATCACTTTTTTGTTCCGAAATAATGCTCCGATTAACACGAATAGCGTATATATTCGGTTGGAAAATGAATGTGATATTGGTACTTTATTTAGGTTATTTTTAGAATTTCTTAAAATTGGGCTTATCGTATAAGAAAAACTACCAAAAAGTGATGAAAATACGGTATTTAGTTCACGAAAACTGAAATCAATTTCAATATTGAACGATAAATCGACAAATTTTGAACTTGGAAACTTGAAAATTTTATTTAGTGTTCAAATATTATATGCGTGATAAAATTTTGGCGGTGTTATGTTAATTTTATTACAAAATATAGAACTTTGAATATTTTCTAAAATTCTTCGCACATCATAAATTACGCTGGCGGCCGTTTCAAAGCCAATTTTCTCCACTCTATTAAAATTGTTGCGTGGAACCCACACGAAAATTTGTTATAATATTGTTATCTAATATTTGTAGTTATTAAAAATATTAATAATAAATAATAATAATAATAAAAAGAATCTTAATAGTATTAATATAATAAATTATTATTTTGTCAATAATAATAATTATAATTTATATTATTATTATTATTATTATTTTAATTTTTTTTAGCTGTTTAAAGTATAAAAAGAAGTGGCGATACTACTGTGAAATGGATACAGATATATAGAGGATAGCGTTGAATTTTAATTAAAATTTGAATGCAATGATATAAATCATCGCATTGGAAAAACCATTTAGGAGCTAAATTCTGTCTGATATGTTTATATTAGGTGACTTATTTAAGGATTTCATAGGCATTTATATTTACCTCAGAGACTTGAAATTTTTATTGTGTTTTCATATGTGTCTTAATATATGTGATAAGTTTTTGGAATTCTTACGTTGAAATCTAAATGTAAAATGAGTAGATATTTCTAATAAAAATGTAAACATTTTATTAATATACATTATCTAACTAAACTTCGCTCACGAACGTTTTTCAATAGTAATGATTTATTATAGCATTCAAATTTCAATTATAATTCAACACTATCTTCTTTACAACTGTATCTTTTCCACAGCAGTATCTGCAGTTCTTCTTCTTTCTTTTTTTTCATTTTTATTTGTTGTATTTAAGTAAATAGAAAATTTTATGTTATCTATCTTACATTACACGTGAAAAGGAAAATAAACGCCGCGCAACTCTTCGGAACTCCAGATTTATATAAATTTATACACTATTATGCATGATTAATTGTTACCAATTTTTTTTTAAATAATTATTTTTAAGTAACATCTACCATTACTTTTTAAAAGTTTTAAATTGAGATAGAACTATATAGTGGTTTTACAATGATTTGCATATTTATTTAATTTTTATACATATTTTCTTTTTGATACATTGTCACATTGAGATATATTTTTGAGAATAAACAACCGTCCGATTTTTACAAATAGCAGAATTATTATGTAGATTACAACGTAGAGATTTGCATTAAGTTAGTAGGTACCTACTTTATTCAAGTAATTTGTTGAATTTTTTAATAGTTTTTTTTTTCATTTAGGAATAACTATTGAGAAATTACATATAAAATTCGAAGAATAACGTAAATTTGCTTAAAATCTTAACAAAATTTACAATCTTCTATTTTTACTTAAATTTCTTTAAATTTCAATCATTTTAAATCAAACAATTAAATATTATTATTCAATTTTTGATGTTTTTTTAATATTGAATTAATTAAATAAATAATTGAATAAAACTGTATTCATTTTATACATAGGTGTTAGGTATATTAAAAGTTCGTTTTACTATTGCAATTATATATATTTGTTTATAATTAAATATTTTATTGAAAAATTTTACCATAATCGATGTAATTTGTAATTGGTTTGTATTAATTATAAAGAAACTAGTCTGTGGTTTTCGAATTGTTTCTTTGTCAAATTTATATTGACTTAATAATATTATACAAAATTATAAAGTAATCATTTGTTTTTTTCAGATAAGATAAGTGGGTAAATACATATTTAGTTATTATAAAACTATAACCTACTTCTTCGTATGTATTATACTTGTAAGTTGTTAGATATATTTTATATTATATTTATTAATCATTACTGTAAAAGTATTGAGAAATATTTAGAACAATACTTGTATATATTACTTAATATAATACCAAAATATTAGAAAAATCCCAAGTTTCAATTTATTTTTTATGGCTGTTTAAATTTAAATTTTCAGTGTAATCAAAAATCTAAGTATAGGTACATATAAGTATACTTTAGTAAAATTTTCAGACCTAAAAAGCTAAAATTGCCAAGTTCATCAAACAATACATATAAACGACAATTTTAGGAAATATTCAAAGTTGTATACTATGTAGAAAAATTGACCTAACGGTTTCAATATTTTATCATTATATAATACTTATATTAAAACCAAAAAAATTTTAAGACACCAATAAGTTCAAAATATCCTTAGTTATCGTGAAATATTTAAATCAAATTCGTCAAAATTTCAATTTTCATGAAAAATGCAGTTTTTTTTATCATTTTTTGGTCATTTTCCTTATCTCATAGGGTCAATTTTGAGAAATTCGAAAAATGACATAAATAAAGTATCAGATATACATCCACCTTTTAACCAGAAACATTTGTTATTCGTGAAAATCGGAGCATTATTTCGGGTCGAAAAAGTGTCTTCAAACACACACAAAAAAAAGTAGATTTTTGTAGTCAACATAAATAATATACGTAATCGTATATATTTTATTTTAATGTAAAATAAAATTAATATATTTTAATGTTTGAATATACTTTAACTAAAACAGTTCGTTAATTTATAAATAGTTACCTTATTTTGTACATAACATATGGTAACATATATTATAAAATTATAATATATTCTATAACATGTTAATTATAATGTTAACATCAAATTTATTATAATAACAATAACACAATAATTATGAACATGGATCAACATTTGAATAGTGAGTTGGAAGGATTTGGGACTTCATAATTATATATATACGTATTACTAATTTACTTTAATTACAATATTCCCACCCTGCAGTGACGGATCTAGAGGTTAGCGATTTTTTCAAAATTCGAATAGCTTCACTATTAATACTTCTTGTTCTTATGATGACTGTTATTACTTATTCAATTAATGAATATTAGTGTAATAATATATGTTTTACTAAGTTACTAAAAACATAAAAATTTCATTTTCTGTTCAATAGTTTATATTTTTATAACAATATAATAATATAATATATTTAAATTACACAATGAAAAACTAATGATTAATAATGTAAATATTCGATTTTTCTGATAATGTCCTTCTTTAACTATAAAAGTTATAAAATTATATTTATAATTTACAATGATATACATTTTAGGGAACCAATACCTTTATGTTTAAAATTATAATTGCTAACGGTTAATCAATTATCAAGATAAAAAAGCTCGTAAAAAAGTGTACATATGCTTAAAAAATTACATCTATTTGAATCATGTTGGTAATATTATACTTGAAGACATTTTTTTTTTTATAGACATAGGGAAGTATAAAAATCTTAAATAATTATTTTAAACATCATCTTATATTACAATATTTAGTTTGTTGAAGATGCTACTTTTGTTCCATATTGTTAATATTCTAAAACATACATTTCAATTATTTAATTAGAATAATTTTAATTAGAATATAATTTCACCTCTTCAGCTAAAACGTGCAATAAGTCAGAGTTCTCAGATCCTGTTTGATGTACCATTTTAGAAAAAAAACTATCTTTGTTTTTCAACAATTTATATGGATGGTCAAATTCAGCGACGGTACCTTCGACCATTACTATGACCTTATCTGAATCTATAATTGAATTTAAACGATGAGCAATTGTTAATATAGTACATCCTCTGAATTTATTTCTTATTGTATTCTGAATCAATGAGTCAGTTCTAGGAATATAAAGATACTATAATGTTTTTTTTATATTGTTTTTGACATTAAACTTAGAATAATATCCTTGATATAATATCATACTGTGGATCAACATTCGCTGTTGCCTCATCAAATATAATAATTTTGTTATTTCGTACAATAGCTCTAGCCAAACAAACTAATTGTCTTTGTCCGACACTAAAGTTAAATCCATCTCCTGATATTTTAGAGTTCAGTCCATCATGTAATTCTTCAACAAAGACTTTAAGTTCTACCTAAAAAATAACGTAGTATTTGTAACAAAATAATGTGCTAAGTACTAATATAAAAATAACAAGTTAAAAAAAACAAACTTATATATTATAAGCTTTAAAACATGTAAATATTATAAATTTAATATTGTTAAACTTATAAAATTAATTATCGATTATTATAATTACAAAAATCTAAATATAATAGTATAATACTTTATCCAATGCATTCCAAAGAATATGATCTGCGTATTCGCCAAATGGATCTAAATTTGTTCGTATCGTCCCTGTGAACAAAACTGGTTCTTGAGGAATGATTGTCAGCTTAGAACGCAGATCGTATAATCCAATTTCATGTATATCTATGTCGTCGATGAAAATTTTACCTTCATTAAAAGCCAATCTAAATAAGGCTGTAATTAAAGATGATTTTCCTGCTCCAGTCCTACCAACAATTCCTACCTAAATTTACAAAACAACAAACAGTAATTATTGTTTAAATTTAAAAAAACATGTGGTTTACTTTTTCTAATTGATTAATTTTAAAATTGAGGTTTTTTAAAACGTATGGTGTATCCTGGTTATAACGCAAACTAAGATTTTTAAATTCAATTTGCCCTCTTTCTGGCCATCGTTTTATTAGTTTTTTATCTAAATAAATTTCATAAAAAGTAATATTAAAATTTAATGTATAATAACTTATTGAATGTTTATTACCATGAACAGATTGGAAACCAGTTTCTTGTGGAGAATTTGTATATTCAAGAATTCTTTCGACTGAAATCATTTGGTTTTCTAATTCAGTTGATTGTCTTATACCCCACTGGACCATCCCAGAAAGTGTAATTATTTGAGTAATAGCTAAACCAATATTTCCTCGGTAGGCGTCTAAAAACAGGAAAACATTAATATTTATTAAAAATTTAAAAATAATTAATTATTTAAACTCACTAGTCTCGAAATAAACGAAGCTAAATGTTACAATACTTATATAAATAAGACAAACTATATCCAACCACAAACCAAATGCTTCATTTGCAGAAATAAATAAATACCAAGCTGAGGAATGCAAATCCTATAATTTTATTTAAAAATAAAAGTAATCAAAATTAATATTTATAATATTATTATTATTTATTTACTAACTTGATGTTTGTCAAATTCTTTTGAAAGAGTTTCTTCTGCCCCATACGCTCTAACTGTATATAATCCTTCTATTGATTCATTTAAATGAGTAAATAAAGGGCTTTTTGCTAATTACAATTATGAACACATAAACAAAGATTTATAAATAATAAAATTCTTATAATTTTTTGACACTAAATGTTTATTTTCTTACATATAATAAATATATATTTTATGCTTACTAATTCCTTCCAATCGTTTTATACTACGTGACGTCGCCAAGTAATAAATTCTAATGTAGTAAAATATTAATCCAATAATCAATGTTGGTATCATGAGATAAATGTTAATTAGTCCAATGACAAATATAATTCCCCCAACTAACATTAAAATCTATTTTAAATATTTATTTAAATACATTATTTATATTATATAATAGTATAAAATTATTATAAATTAACTATTTTTAAAAATTATTACTTGCAAATATGACAATAAAATTTTTGGTAAAATATCATCAATAGCTCCTATATCTTTTGAAAATCGATTGGAAATACGTCCTAAATATAAAAATAATGTATTATATTCAAGTTTAAAATTATTATAGGCAGTGTTTCGATTAACTTTTTTCAAATCAAAATTTTTATTTATAATAAATAATAATAAATTAAAAATAAATTCCCAAAATATTAACTACACTTAATTTAGTTCTTAAATAATAATGTGCTGTACTGCTGTAATTTTAAACAAATATAATTTGTGCTAAATAACATTTTTATTTTTAAAATATATAGGTAAAGAAGTAATATTTCAATTAATACTAATTATAATTACTATAGTAATCACTAAAATTTCAAATATTTATTTATACAATTTAATATTAGTACCTAATACCTAATATCAATGAGAAAAAAATTTTTTAGGTAAAATTGAAGTGACAAAATTGTAAAATATAATTTCTATATAATTAAATGTAAGTATCGCATATTATAATTTATTATAGTTACCAGATGAATTATTTTTTAAAAATGACATTGTTGCTCTAATAATGGCGTGAAACATTCGATTGTGTAAATTTGTTGAGGCGTCCATACAAATTGATACAGTTAGAGCATTCCTAAATAGCCAGATAACAATCATAATTATGATTAAAATAATGTAGATTAATACACAGTATTGGCGAACATTAGGTAATGTCAATAAGGTAAAAAAATTATTGTGAATCGTTGAAGTATTATTTTTCGTTGAAACAATATATTCATTATGAGAAATATCTTCTTCTTGTTTAACCCTAAATAAAATATATTATTTATTACATATACTATTTAAGTAGTTAAGTTAGTACATTATATATTTATATTTATTTTATACAGTACCAAAAATTAAGCCAATAATCTCCACCGGTAATCAAAACTTGAGTTAAGACAAACATCATAAAAAATAAAATGATTTTACAAGTACTTCCGCCAGCTGAAAAATATGATAAATAAATGCTGTTGGATACATTTCCGGAAGAACGAATTTCATCATTTTTTTTAGATTCTTCTTTAAATTTATTTTTATTAGTAGATGATGAACTGATATCATTGAAACTTTGTGGAGTAACTTTTTGATTTATAATTTTGTTATCCATATTCGTTTCTTCAATATTAGATAGTGATATTTTTTCTTCTGAATATTTGAGGAATTTTGAAAAATCATAAACAGAAGCCTGTAATTCTTGATATGGACCTTCAGCTAAAATTTTAGCCTAGTTATCAACAAATATATATATATTTATATATATATATATATATATATATATAATATATACATATACATATACATTTATTAGTTATTTAATGTAAATATTAATTTTTAAGAATATTTAATCTTTACATTTTCCATAAGTACAATTTGATCTACGTTAGGTATGTATTGTATTTGATGTGTAGTAAAGATACAAGTTTTTTGTCGAAGAAAATCTATGGAATAAAATTAATAGTATAATGTAAAATAATGATTATACCTACAATATTTTATTTTTATAAAATTACCTTTAATACAATTTTCAAATATATGCTTGCCTACATGAATGTCAACAGCTGATAGTGGATCATCTAATAAATAAATATCTGCTTGTTTGTATAAAGCTCTGAATATAATATATTAATTTTTTTTTTTTTTTAATAAAATTACAATAGATATTTTAAAATTTACTTACCTCGCTAAATTTATCCTTGCCTTTTGCCCACCACTAAGGTTTATTCCTCCTTCTCCCACAATTGTTTTATCACCATACAAAAACTTTTCAAAGTCGCTTATTAGAGCACATGATTTTACGACCTGAGTTATGATGAATAAAAAAAAATGCAATAATATAAGAGTTAAATTGTATAGTTTTGTACAATAATAATTGTATTTGTTTACTTGTTCGTAACGTTTTTTATTCATTGACGAATCGAACAAAATATTTTGTTGAATGGTTCCAGTAAATACCCATGGGTCTTGAGATGCATATGAAACTACACCGTGTACAGAAATGATTCCTTTAGAAAGTGGTAATTCTTTTAAAATTGCTTGTATTAATGAGCTCTGTAAAAATATTTGTAATTAATTAAATAATCATTTTATTTTCATTTCTATACGCAACATTAAATTATAATATTTACTTTTCCAGATCCTACTGAACCAATAATTGCTATTAAAGTACCAGATTTTGCGGTTAAATTAATATTGTCTAAAGTGTTTGTCGTTTGATTCTTTTTCCATTTAGCCGTTACATTTGAAATTACCACACTAACATTATTCAAACTCGTCAGATTATTTTTAGAATCGATTTTTATTTGTTCTGTATCACCGTCATTACGAGTACCAATATTTTTCCTACCGTTAATTTCCAAATTTGAAATGTTTAAATTTTGACAATTTTTTTCTTCGAGTAACAAAAAATTCTTCAATTTACAAAATTTTTTTATTAATTGTAAATGTTTTTATTTATAATATAATGTACATTGTATTTATGTCAGTACCTACCTGTAAACGTTTAATGGATATTAACGCTTCGGCCAAATAGTCCATGCCACGAAGCATGCCCATTGTACGTCCCATCAAATTGTAGAACGATGATACGACAAATACCTATGTACATAATACATGATATATACAGACAATATAAATATTATCCATAAAATGAAAAAATTACTATATTAATTTTTTATGTTTACTTTTTGTATGGTAATATCATTTCCTAATATCACATACGATAAAATGCTGATGAACAGTTGTAATCGAATTTGAAGTGGTCGAATAGACATTAATATTATTCTTATATGCGACGCTTCTCTTACATGATCGACTTCCAATCTATAAATTTATATTTTTATATCATTTTATTATTTTATTAAAAAAACCAAGAACCCAAATATAATATAGGTACTTTCTAGCGCATTCCACAAGACATGCAAATGGTTTCTCCCACGTGTACATTTTGATTAATTGTATTCCCGATATTATTTCATTCATTAAACGTAATCTCGCATCAGTTTTGATGGCAGCCTTTTGACGAATGTCAGAAATTCGTTTGCCCATCCAAACTGGTAATGAAAATTTCATAATTATTTATTTATTTTGATTATTTTAATCGTATAACATAATATTATTTTGGAAGTTTTAATTCCAGTCAATATCTTAATGAAAATGAATAGGTATTTTAATTATTCGTGATCTCAAAAAATTATAATACTTAATATATTCATTGATATTAGCAATCTTTAGATAGAGATTTTGACCGGATAACATCCACTAAAATAACTCCTATTGCCATAATTAATTAATTGTAATGGTTAGTGGATATACATCATTATTATACAAACCTTGTAATGGAATGAAAAATAAATATGTAGCTACTCCAAATATTGATGAATAGCCTATTTGATTCCATAAAAAGTATGTGACTATTATCATTTGAAGGGGACCGATCCACAAATAGTGAAAGGTCGATAATGCTAAATCGAATCGATTCACATCGTTTGATAACAAGTTTGTCATATGACCTATTGTCGTTTCATGAAGAGCTGTATGACTTAATCTTAAGGCCTATGAATAAGAAAACCAAAAGTGTAATTTATTTCAAATTTCAAATAATACAATAGCAATCTAAAAGATGTTATTTATAGCTTTTTTTTTTAAATGTAACGCGTCAACACAATTTAGGTAGTGTAGTATTAATATTTTTACTAAGTATTTGAATTAAGATTAAAAGTTAACGTATATATAAGTGGAATGTAGAGCAGTTTATTGAAATTATTAGTAAAAAACCAAATGCGTCGAATATTATCATTTTAAAAATTAAATTTGTTAAAATTATCAGTAGGTACGAATTGATTAATACAAAATAATTCCACAGCTTTATTATTATTATTATTATTATTATTATTATTATTATTATTATTATT
>JAIUCT010000007.1:1353329-1404214 GCA_021307375.1 Tetraneura akinire | reverse complement strand
TTGAGAACCACTGGTATATATTTGAAAAACTTTGAGAACCACTTGTAGTACTTGTAAGTCCAATATTTTGTAGAAAAATTAACATAACGGTACCAAAATTATACCACATATATATAGTAGTTTTGTGAACATCCAAAAAAAATTTCAGGTTTTTATCTTAAAAACTGCCTGAGTTATCGTGAAATATAGAAATCGAATTCGTCGAAATTTCATTTTTCGGGAAAAATGCCGTTTTTTCGCTATTTTTTCGCCCTTTTTTCTACCGCATAGAGTCAATTTTGAGAAATTCGAAAAATGACCTAAATAAAGTACCAACTACATGCACTTTGCAACCGGAAACATACCCTATTCGTGAAAATCGGAGCATTATTTCGGGTAATATTTTTGTACACAGTCATAAAAAAAAAATAAAAAAACATAAAACAAAAAAAAATCACACATCATTGTAAAACCAATACATTCTTCGCTTCGCTCAGAATCTAAAATAAGGAACACTACAGTGGTTCTGAGGGGTCCAGTACCCTTACATTACTGTATTATATCATATATACCTATTATCTATATAACTTTGCTCAAAATCGTTTTTCGAATATAATGATTATCATTGCATTCAAATTTTAATCATAATTCAACACTATTTTCCTTATCCCTTCCACAGGAGTATCAGTTCTTTTTTCAATATTGTAATTTGACTGTGAATATATTATTATTATTATTAATAACGCAAAATAGGTATTATTAATTATTTACACTTACATTCTAATTCCAAACGTTTAATACTGCGAGAAGTTGATAAATAAATAACTGTAGTATAATAAAAGATTATTCCTATAATCAATATAGGTAACAAAAAGTACTTATTAATAAATCCAACAACAACTATAGTGCCTACAAGTGTCAACGATATCTAATGATAAAAATTAAATAGATATTATATATATTATACGATTTTAACTGGATAAAATATAAATATTATAAAATACATTTATAAAATCCATAAGAGGTATTGTTAATAATTCATCTACTGTACCCAAGTCTTTCGTAAATCGATTGAGAATTTGTCCTAATAAAAAATAAATTTAAAAACATTTAAAAAATATTAATATAATATCAAATAGTTTATAAAAAACGGTCCATTTATTAAAACGTTCAATACCTGATGAATTTGTATTGAAAAAGGGCATCGTAGCTTTAATTATAGCATTGAACATATTTTTGTGTAAATTAATAGAGATACTTGTGAACCAAGATACCAATAAAACACATCTAACGAGTACAATCATAATGATCGTGACATTTAAAATAGCGTAAATATTAATACAAGTCCCACGATTTAGAGGCAACCAAAATAATGAATCGGATAATAATTGTTCGTCGTTCGTTTCTGTTCTGTTGTACTCGTATGTTGAATTACTTTTAACTCTATATAATACATGATCTTCCAGATTAACCCTAAAATAATTTAAATTCAATGTATAATTTTTGTACTACTTATGACATCTGTTACCATAGGCGCCGGGTTTTCCAATTTTCATGGGGTGCTCAAAATCCTAAAATTATTTAATTTATAATTGCAAAAAAAAAAAAAAAGTATCACTTATTAATGGGATTCGAAGCGTCGATATTCTTTTTCTTTCTAACACACATAAAAGAAGACGTTTTCTACTTCCAACATTACGATCAATCTAGTTATGCGATAAGGGATCTGAAAACGGATTTGAATTCGTTAGAAAGTCTACTTTAGATCGACTTTCCCACTTTTTTGAAATTTTCTATTCATTGTTGTTGAAACAAATTTTATTTAAAAATTTATAAATATTCAATTTTTGAAGAATTTAGGACAAAAAAATGAAAAAAGTAGGAAAGTCGATCTAAAGTAGACTTTCTAACGAATTCAAATCCGTTTTCAGATCCCTCATCGCATTACTAGATCGATCGTAACATTGGAAGTAGAAAACGTCTAAATCCCTATCTTTTATGTGTATTAGACAGAGAAAGAACATCGAGGCTTCGAATCCCCTTTACTGGTTTATTGACTTTTTTGTAAATTTTAACAACTAAAAAAAAAACAAATAATAATTGTATACAAATAAGCAACTATATTATTTTTATAAATTAATAATGAATTGAAATTGGTAGTTAAAATAAAAGTTTTGAAATTTTGCGATTTTGAAATTGAGAATTATGAGGATATATCTCGAAAGAAAGGCCACGTACCGGTACAGACATTTTTATTTCCAATAACGTAAAGCTGCTTTCACACATAGCGGTTTTCGACCGCTGGCGGTCGCGGTTTTACGAGCGGTTCGGTTTTCTCAGTGTGAATAAACACATTTAACTACGTGTGTTTAATTTGTAAATGGCGACCGCTGCGATTTTAAAACCGCGACCGCCAGCGGTCGAACCGCTATGTGTGAGAGCAGCTTAAGGCACAGTTATACTATAAATAACAAAAATTTAAATAGACAATATTAACATATTAAATAATGAATATTTATATTTTATTTTATTTCATGGGGTGCTATGCACCCCATGAAATTTAACATGGGGTGCTCGAGCACCGCAGCACCCCAATACTCGGCGCCTATGTCTGTTACTCAAGACACCTACCAATAACTAATCCAATAGTCTTCTGTAGTGCTTAGTATTTGTGTAAAAATCAATATAAATAATAGAAAAAATATTTTACAAATATTTCCACCGGCAAAAATGTAAGAAAAATATACATCTCGAGAAACATTTCCAGATAGCTGAGTATCTGTATGATCCAAATCATATAGTTCGTGTTCTTCATTAGATTTGACCTCATCGATTATTGACGAATGACTAATGATGCTTTTAACAGAACCTTGTCGAGATGGAATTGAAATAACTTCAAAATGATTTTCAGTAGAATTCGTTTTACAAGATTCATTATCAAATTCAAATTCTGATTGTTCTGAAAGTCCAAGTAATTTCGTGAAATCTAAACCATTAGAACGAAGTTCTTGATACGAACCCTTGATTAGTACATTTGCCTAACATTAAAAAAAAAAAAAAATTTGTTTAATAAATATTTATTACTGTTTAAATTTAAAATTATATCTATAATACCAACATTTTCCATTAGTACAATTTGATCTACATTTGTCAAATATTGCATTTGATGTGTGATAAAAATACAAGTTTTTCCGTTTAAAAAATCTAGAAAATATAAAATTAAAAACGAATAAAATTAAAATATATAAAGTAAAAATTTAATTTAATTCTATTTTATTACTTTTAATACATTTTTCAAATATATGTCTACCAACATGCGTATCGACTGCTGATAAAGGGTCATCCAGTAAATATATATCGGCTTTTTTATACACAGCTCTAAAATGTTATTATTGTTATATTTTAAAAATACCTAATAAAAATTTATTTTATGCTTACCTTGCTAAATTTATCCTCGATCTTTGTCCACCACTAACAGAAAATCCTCTTTCTCCAACTATCGTCATATCACCAAATGGAAGTTGTTTTAAATCAATGTTTAATGCACATACGTCTAATACCTAATAAATTTAAATGGAATTTTTTTTTATTATTATTATTATTATTCATAAACGTGTTTGTACTTTAAATTGCATACTTCTGAGTAACGTTTTTCTTCCATTGATGAACCGAATAAAATATTTTGTTGAACTGAACCATTAAACAACCACGGTTCTTGAGATGCATACGATATTATTCCAAAAGTATAAATGGTTCCTTCAGAAAGCGGTAATTCTCTTAAAATTGCTTGTATCAAGGAACTCTATGACAATTAATTAAAATAAATTAAAATTATACTAATATTTCTAAAAAAAAAAAATCAATATATTGACTAAGACACTATAGGTATTATTTTAAAATGATAATATTATTTAAAATTATGTGATAATTAATAACCAATAAATATACAATATACATTATATTGTAGTTTTTACATTTTTATTATTCGAATTTATGATTAAAAATTTAACATTTCATGCACATTCTTCAATCGTACGTTAAATTTTTGAAACTCCAAAAGATTTTGGAAATTTTTTCGTTAATACTAGGTACTAGTGCAACAACAAATTTTAGGAGATTTAGATATTTCCGTTGTTTCAAAATAGTTTGAAAATCTATAATATTATTATGTTTACATTTTAATAATGGAATTTGTGTAATCAGAGATATTCGTAATTCCATACTATCTAATAGATGTTATTAAGAATTAAGATGTTAATAATGATATATTAATATGATCTATATGTAGAATGTAGGTAATTTATTTAATTTACACTTAATAAATTTTATACCAACAAAGTTAATGAAATAAATGACTCAGGAAGGGAAAAGATTGCACAAACCTACAAGAAAATACATATTTATAAAATTAGTGTATAATAAGTAGTAGGTAACTAATATAGTAATATTTATAATAATTTAATTCTTTATCAATAATATTGATATTTTATTTTTTCCTAATAAATAACGGTATTGATATTTAAAAACGCCATTTTTAGATATTAATTAACAATTTTAAGCATTTTATATACTCGTAATTTTTAAATATCTAATGACTTTCGCAATATTTTGTAGACTTACTTTTCCGGCACCCACAGTCCCAATTATTGCAATCAGCTGGCCAGGTTTAACATCTAAATTAAGATTATTTATTATATTGTTGGGTTGATTTGGTGTCCATTTAGCAGTAGCGTTTGAAATGATTATGCTAAATTCACAAGTATTATGATCTTTTCGGCAATCGTTGTCAATAATTGTCTCATCGTTGTTAACATTAATCTTTGATATTTTTACATCATTATCTGCAGTTGAGATTTTTACATTATTTAATACTCCGTAGTTATTTTTGTCTTTTTCATCGAGTATTAAAAAATTCTTAAAAAAAAAAAAAAAATTGAATATTCATCTTTTAAAATATTACTCATAATATTTATATCGTATAATTTTTCAGTTTATTGTATCTTATAATATATTTACTTGAATTCGTTTAATTGATATTAACATTTCAGCGAATTGTCCAATTGCCAGAGGGAAAAATACTGTCATTGTTGTCTTTAATATACTGTAATAAGAAATTATAGTAAAAACCTGTGAAAACATTTCATTTTAATTAATATCAAAATAGAGTATTAGGTATATTTTGAGGTATATTTTTTCAATTTTTTACTTTACTTTCCGGGTGTTAACGTGATTTCCTAATAATACGTATGCCAAAATACTTATGAATAACGCACATTTCGTATGAAATATTTTAAAAGATTGCAGCATTACTCTGATATACGAAGATTTCTTGAGATGTATAATTTCCATCCTGAAACGTGTAGAATAATATAAATTCATATTTAAAATCTGACATGAATAATAAAAAATCAAATTGCATACTTTCTTGCGAATTCTATATGTCGGGCGAAAAGTCTTTCCCAAGTATACATTTTGATTACTTGTATGCCCGAAATTATTTCATTTACTAATCTTACTCTCTCATCAGTCCTAATAGATGTTTTCAATCGAAATTCCAAGGTTTTCTTTCCCAACCACCCTGAACAAAACATAATATGTATTATTGAATCATTAGGTAAGTATAGGTATAAATAGTTTGTTTGTGTACAACCTTGTAATGGAACAAATGAGAGCATTACGAATACTCCGAATAAAGATGAAATTCCGATTTCTAGCCATAAAAAATATGTAACTACTATAGTTACAAGAGGGCCTACCCATAAGAAGTGCATGTACTTAAATCCCAAATCAAATCGATTCACATCGTTCGCTAACAAATTCACGACTTGACCAACAGTGGTTTCATCGAGCGAAGTTTTATTCAATCGTAACGCCTTTGTAAACAAAAAATAAATAGGTATATTATCTATATTACCTATGTTTATTTATTTATGTTAATTTTTTCTAAAAACTTATTAATGATATAAAACCATTACATGAAACTGCAATAAATATTTTAGGTAATAACTTAATGTCTCATATTATATTACCTACCTTTTTAAATATTACCGAACAACAAGCGACTCGCGCCTTCATTCCGTTGTGTGACATTTCCATCTGTGCGTAATGAAATAACAAAATATTAAACAAAACATTTAACAATAGTCCGGATGCGTAAATGTATGCGTCCCTCAGGCTGATGATATTTGATTCATCTTGGTTGAAATATTCTAAAAGTTTACCAATGAGTATGGGTTGAAACATTCTACATCAGAACAAACATAATGCGATTATTACGAACAAGATTCATATTAACATATTAAATGCAGAAATAAAAAAAAAATTGAAAAAATGCATGTACATCCATAAAGACTTAAATAATATTCATTTTAATATAGGTATTCGTTGTAGCAAACATACAATTTATATTATTCGTCTAAACAAATGATACAATAAATATAATAACGTGGGCCAATATACGTATATTGATATTATAATAATTTTACATGGGTATAATAAAAAGACAAATTTTTTAACAAATAACAGACTGCAATGAAAAATAAATAAAATATTTACCTCAACACAATTTCAACGAATAATTGTATTAATCCATACCACATCATTTTTACTCCAAACATTTTAACCAAAACTCTTAATAAACTGGGTTCTCGATTTTTCACCGCCGAATTCACTGGTATCTTCCATCTCCTTTAACGGACATAGTTAAATTACGTTATAATTAAATAAAATATAAGTAGGTACATACTATTATAGTTTCCTCTTTCTATTATTAAACTAATTTGGATAATTAAAACACTGTATTATATTAGTGGAGTCGTTTCAAATTTTTTTTTAAATCATGTCATATAAAGTAAACTATAAGCCTATATAGTAGGTATATAGAAATTTCAACAAAACAAAAATAAAATAATTAACTAAAACTTTTATTTTAGATTCTGAGTGAATGTTTATTTTTTATTTTTTTTCTGTGAACAGTTTTTTGGACAGTATAATAATGGTCCAAAAGTTTGATCCGGCTACTACCTATAAGGATAGAAAAATGCGTGTATAGATAGTTCTTAAAAGTCATTTTTTCTCTTCTATCAATATAGTTTTTCTAGTCGTGAGGAAAATCTGCTGAAAACCGGAGTAAAAATAGCGAAATTTGTCAAAAATGACACTTTCACTATGTCCATTTTAATTAGGTATATCGTATATGTAATATATAGTCCAAGAAGTAATGCTGCTAAAAAAAATTTTACGCAAACGATTCACGATAAGGAATATTTTTTTTATAGTATATTATTCAGGCCAATCAATTTATATAAAGTGGGCCAAATTATTATAATATTTAATTTCAAATACGCAAATGTATAATATGTGCATAGCCCTGCGCGATCCAAATGACGCCACTCCTATATATAGACACTTACTTTTCTAATTCATTGCCCAATAATGATGACGTATGTTCGTCCAATGTCGTATACAAATGGTTTTCTTCGAAATTTATTTTTCTCTTCGTTTTGAAAATGTTTAATATCCAACTAAATTTTACATAATAACATCATCAATTATTTTACTTTTTTTAATCCATGTATTGTTAATAATTTAATATTACTATTACCCACCTAAACGTAAGGATTTTAAATATATTTGCATTAGCTCGTGGATTGGGAGGACGTTTTACTCTATTTCCGGCATCCATTTTCAGCTAATAAATAAACTAAAATATGAATTAAATATTTTTATCCGTTATTAGTTGTTTATAAAATATAAATTAATTTAATACTAATTTCTAATTTCTAATTATTAGTTATTTGTTTATAATTTGCTGGTAGGTCGAATAATAGAGTAGATGGTAATGCATATGAACAGTATAATTTATTATCGTATAACAAAATTATTTATTTTATTTATTTCAATGTAAGTATAGTTTTTACATAACATAATATTATGGTAATATTTGAAAAATAAATCATGATATTTTTTAAATTAAAATCAATATTATTTTGATAAAAGTAGCATTCGGTTATTTTTATATATATTTTTTTGTTTTTAAATTTAATTTATATTAATTATGATTTTTGAAACTGTGAATTCCCTAAACCCTAATCTTTAAATGTTCATATAATATAACACATAGACCTACCATAGACTATGACGAACCTATATGTATAAATGTAGAGTTAGGTTAAAGTAAATATTACTATAGGACTATAGGAGTAATCTTTAATATTCTTGGAAAATAATGATTATATTTAAAAATTATTAAGATTAAGTAAATTTTGAAATTATTTGAGATTTTAAATTAAATTAAATGTGTAATGAACTTATGGATAAGTTATAATGAAAATTATAATGATGTATGAAAAAAAAAACACATATTTTTAATCGTATTAATAAACATAAATAATTATAAAACATAACACACATAATAAGTATGAAAATGTTTATTTAAACGTATGACAAAAATTATGGAAAAAATATTTTCATTGATCATTGAAATAATTATAAACATATTAAATAACAATTTTAATAATAATTATATGATATACATAATTAAATATTTGTACTGAAAAATATATTCATATACATACATAATATACCGTCGTCCGTCTTACACTCAGACTCAGTTAGGTACTGTCTTAATAATTACTAATTACTAATCTGTGAAAATTTTTTAATAACTTACGGTCGAATAGGTGAACGTGAATTTATAATATATTTTAACTATATATCTAGTGTTAATTAAAATTTAAAATCATAAAAAATATGAACCGAATAATTATATTATCTATTTACTGCAGTTATAATACACTTTGTCGTATTCTGGAATTTCAATAATTCACACGAAATCATTTCATACTTACGATTGTCAAAATTATTCAGTATTCACGAAATAATGTTTGAACGTTCAAGTCTTTTTTTCTTCGTTTTTTTTTCTGGATGGCACGAATTGTTTTTTTTTTTTTTTTTACAAATGTCGACTATATAATAATGCTCGTATTTCGATCGAACAACTAATCTAACATTCATTTTTCTTCACAGGCAACGATGGCGAAATATAATTAAAAATAATAATAATAATAATAATATCGGATAGGTACAATTTATAATATAATAATTAACCGAATGTTATATGAGTATTGTATAACTAATTGTACAGAGGTAGTTTTTTTTTACACGGTAAACCGTGTGCAAAGGTTGTAAAAAATTAAATCTCTAAACGATTTTATCAGACGTGGTACATACGTAAAGATAAACACGGCGTATACCTAAACGTTATTACATTATATTATATTGTATTACGTTACGTTACGAATAAGCCACAACAAAAATAGTACTTAGATTACTCAGGTATTTAATCACTGTAGTATACTTACGTTATGCCATCAATAAGTTATTTAATTATTATTATAATAATAATAAGTACCTAAATCGTTAATTTATATTTATATCGTTTATTAATTATAATTATAATATTGTTATAATTCGGTATCTATAGATAGATAGATTTCAGTATTTTACACGTGTACGTGAACGCGAAATTATAATATCAATATATAATTATTATTTTTTCTCGTGTATAATTATAAAATTAAATTAAATTATTTTTATAAATTTTAAATTTATAATACCTATCTGCCATCGACAACGTGCTTACTTGAAAATGTTAATATATCAATTTAGTAATATGATATATTGCCGTATTAGGTTTTTTTAAAAAAAAATCACGAAAACTATATAAATCTCAGTCTTAACTTTTTTATTCGTTACAATTTAAGTGGTACCTACCTAGTTCGAAAAATATAATTATATGGATACGAGTACACGAGTAAAAATATTATTATTTGTATATTTTCACTTGGTCCTTCGACCCTTCGTACTTCATTATCATACCTATATAAAAAAAATTTTTTTTATATAATAAAAATAGAGATATCTGCGTCGCAATAAAAATAAAATAACGAAATATATTTTAATGATATAATTTTCAACCCGAAGTCATCAAAACAATATTTTTATACTTTATATTATATAAGTATTGTTTTTTTTTTTTTTAATCGTGTCGTTTGCATTCAACAAAATGTAAAGTAAATGTAGCCATGTAGGTAATATTAAATTCTGATTTTTGCAAATTAACAATCTATTAATGCAACCTAACATACATATTGATACATTTATACGAGTACTCACTTACTCGTATGAATAAGTCACATTATTATAGGTATAAAAAAATTCTTTTACAAACACCTACCCACCTACTTAAAATCAAAATAAATAAAAAAATAATATTGTTTTTATTTTTAATTAAAATCTAGAAATAGCCAATTTTTTATGGTTTTGATTTATCTCAAAAATTTAATAGAAAAATAAAATATTAATATAATCCAAAATAATGTATAAATAAAAAAAATAAAAACATTTTTGGTCAATTAAATGTTAAACTACGTTACGTATCAGATTTGAAATTATGGTGAATGGTAAAATATTTATTTTACAGATAGGTAGGAGGATAGTGATAGTATATGTCAGTATATTTTAAAATTAACATAAATTACTCAATAGAGAATTTTTTTATAGGTACGTATAATTGTCCAATACATTAATAAATCTTGTTTTATATAAAACAAATATATTTGATATTTTATGAAATCATTTAAAACAATAACAATGTACAATAGTTAAGTACAAAAATTATCATCTTTGTGTTAACAATGTAAACATGAGTAACTTAACAGACAACAACTTACACTTATAATAGTATACAAAATAAATGACATATTATAATAAAATATTTCTATTGAACTATAAAAATAGTAAAATACTAATTTAATTTATATCACAAACATAAAATTTATATATTTATGATAAAAGTTTGAATAATGTATATTTAAAGTAATTAACTTATATGTTGCACCTATATTAAACAAATAATTTAGAATTTAAAATAAAATGTAATTATTGGTAAAGGCACTGTGTCACTTATACACCTATGAATAAAATGTATAGAATATTGTTTTCTTTAGCCATTCAATGTATCATCTAATCTTCATCAATTAATTTAATTGGAGATTCTCTAGTCTTCTGTAGAGTTTTGTAGCTCTATACAATTAAAAAATATATTTTGATTATTAAATATGCATACATAAGACCAGTGGTTCTTAACCGATGTTCCACAGAACACTGGTGTTCCATGAACTTGAACAATGTGTTCCGCCAAATTGGGGAAAGAAAAGTTTATTTAAATCGTATTTCAAATAATTTTTAACTACACAAGTTATGTATTTGTATATTGTACATTATGTATGTAATTTTATTTTAAAAAAAGGAAAAAATGTAAAGTATTGTTTTATTTTACGCTTGATGTTCTGCAAAAACATTTTATAATTACAAGTGTTCCGTGATTTTAAAAAGGTTGAGAACCACTGCTTTAGACTAACATAAAATATATTAATACTGAATTTTTAATTACCTCCGCTGCTATACTATGTAATAAATCAGCAGTAGTTTGTCCTGTTTGTTCTACCATTTTATACAAAAATCCATCTTTATTTTTTAATAGATTATATGGATGATCGAATTCAACCACTGTTCCTGCATCCATTACCAGTACTTTATCGGAATCCATAACAGTATTTAAACGATGAGCGATTGTTAATACTGTACATGATCGGAATTTATTTCTTATTGTATTTTGAATTAAAGCATCAGTTCTGAAAAGTAAATAATATAGTTATATATAAACACTATTATGTTTTATTATATAAATAAATACTAATATAGTAATATGTATTGTATATTTACTGTGGATCAACATTAGCAGTGGCTTCATCCAACACAAGAATTTTATTGTTACGCACTATAGCTCTAGCTAAACAGACCAATTGTCTTTGACCAACACTAAAATTAGAACCACCTTCTGACATTTTAGAGTTTAAACCACCAGGTAAATCTTCAATAACATCTTTCAGTTCTACCTAAATATAAAAATAATAAAATTATTATTAATTTAAATTTTATTCAATAATTATGTTTAAATAAAAATAAATTCATTATTACTTCATTCAAAGCATTCCAAAGGGCGTGATCAGGGAATTCATCAAATGGATCTAAATTTTTTCGCATTGTTCCAGAAAACAAAACAGGCTCTTGAGGGATGATGGAAAGTTTTGATCGTAACTCGTGTAAACCTAATTTATTAATATCTAAATCATCAATTAAAATTAAACCTTCATTGAGGGCCAATCTAAATAATGCTCCTATTAACGTAGATTTTCCAGCTCCAGTCCTACCAACAATTCCAACCTGTACATAGTTATAATTATTACTAAATATAACAAAATTAAATTAAACAATAAATATTAAAAATTACTTTTTCCATGGATTCAATATTAAAGTTGAGATTTTTTAAAACAAATGGTGTTTCTGGACTATATCGTAAATAAAAGTTTTTGAATTTAATTTGTCCATTTTTAGGCCATTCTTTTGATGGTTTTTTATCTAAAAAAAATTATTTGTTTTAGCATATTATTAAATATATTAACCATATTTAATTTAATTAATTTTACCTATTGGAGACTCAAGAGCTGGTTCTTGTGGAGCATTTGTATATTCCAGTACTCTTTCAACAGATGTCATTTGATTTTCTAATTCAGCCGATTGTCTCATTCCCCATTGAAACATACCAGTCAATCCAATGGCTTGAGTAATAGCGAGACCAACATTTCCTCCATATGTATCTGAAATAAAATAAAATAATTTGAAATAAATATATAATATATTATACATATGTTTTTTAGACTTACTAGTTTTGAAGACTAAGAAGCTGAATGTTACAATGCTTATATAAAATAAACACACTACATCTAACCAAAAACCAAAAGCTCTACTTGAAGAAATGAATAAATACCATGCTGACGAATGTAGATCCTAGATTATACCACAATTAAAATAAGTGAATAAAATTAAATAATTATTTAATATCTCTACTAACTTGATGATTGTCAAACTCTTTAGACAATATTTGTTCTGCTTCAAATGCTCTAATTGTTGTTAAACCCTGAAGAGATGCGTTCAAGTGTGCAAATACAGGACTCCGTGCTATTATATGTAAAAAAAAAAAAAAATAAAAAAATAATTTATAATGTATATATATATATATATTAAAACAATTATTTTAATTAGCCATATAATCATGCAATTAAAATACTTTTCTGTGCTTACTAACTCCTTCCAATCGTTTAACACTTCGAGAAGTTGACAAATAAAAAACTCTGAGTTTATAAAATATTACTCCAACTATGAATGTTGGTATCATAAGGTAAATATTGACTATTCCGACAACTATTATAATTCCACATAATGTCAAACCAATCTATGTATTTATAACATTAATAAAAAACATATTGTTGCATACATACTATATGAAGTTAATAGATATATATATATATATTATATATTACTTGTATACAATCCATCAAAGCTACTGGTAACATTTCATCGATTGCACCCATATCTTTAGAAAATCTATTCAAAATTCGTCCTAATAACCAAATTTATTAAGAATGCATAAAAAAATTTAAATATTTAATTATCATTATTTTAATTAATTTTTACCAGATGAATTTGTATTAAAAAAATACATTGTGGCCCTGGTTATAGAATTGAACATTGCATTGTGTAAATTCATAGATGCTTTCATACAAACTGACACAAATGTTGCAGATCTGACCAGCGTAGCCAATATCATAGAAAATGTTAAAACAGCAAAAACTATTATACAGGTTTCTCGTGTAATAGACAACCCCAAAATTGTATCCGTTGTAGCACCGGTTGTTGATGTATTATTATCAGTTGTGGTTAATAAACTACTGTTTTCATTAGTCATAGTATGGAAAAAATGTTCTTCTACATTAACCCTAAATAAATATTAGAATTTCTATAATATAACTGCAAAGATATTAAATATTGCATAGTACCAAAATGTTATCCAATAATCTCCACCAGACGCTAATACTTGTGTGAAAACACACATAAACAATAAAAATGATATTTTATACATATTTCCACCAGCAGAAAAATATGATGAGTAAACAGTTAAAGAAATATCTCCTGATGAACGAGTTTCCTCTACTTCTATTGGTTTATCTTGAGAACCACCAAGTTTAGTATCATCAATAGACGAAGCAACACTTTGAATAGAAATTTGTCGTGATAAAATGGTCTTTGGATCTAAATTATTGGTAATTGCATATTTAGAGTTGGATTCATTATCAGATGTAATTGTTGTTGCTTCTACTGAAGATCCAAGCAACTTTGTAAAGTCTAAACCAGAGTCTTGAAGTTCTTTATATGTACCTTCAGCCAATACATTTGCCTAATAAAATGGAAAATAGTAATTCTACAATTTCTAATAATCTACATTTCTAAATCCAATTACATTTTTGTATTCATAATAATATTAAATATAATACTAATTAATACTTACATTTTCCATCAAAATAATTTGATCTACTTTAGTTAAATATTGTAATTGATGAGTAATAAGAATACAAGTTTTTTCTTTCAAATAACCTATACAATGTAAATCAAATTAATTAAAAAATTATTAATAAGACTAATTTTTTAATATTACCTTTAATACATTTATCAAAAAGATGTTTGCCAACATGAGTATCGACAGCAGATAAAGGATCATCTAATAGATAAATATCTGCTTGTTTATAAACAGCTCTATAAAAAAATTTATAAAAATTATTTTAAATTCTAAGAAAAATATTTGATTTTAATTTAAACTATTTTGCTTATAAAGTAAAAAGTTTAATGTATGTAAATTATGTGAACTAAAAATTTAAAATAAAATTTACATATTTAAACATTAAATATAACAATTAAAATGGACTATCAATTTACCTGGCTAAATTAATTCTAGCTCTTTGTCCACCACTAAGCGATACCCCTCTCTCCCCTACAATTGTTCTGTCACCATAAGGAAATTGTTCAAAATCTTTTTTCAATGCACATACTTTTATAATCTATTTCATAATCAATAAAACAGAATATTTACATATATAATATTGTTTACTAAACAATTACATTAATTAAAATTATTTACATTTTTGTAACGTTCTTTGTCCATTGGCAAACCAAACAGAATGTTTTGTTGAACAGAACCGGCAAATAACCATGGTTCTTGAGATGCATATGATACTACTCCACGTACAGAAATGTTTCCTTCGGAAAGTGGTAATTCTCTTAAAATAGCTTGTACTAGTGAACTCTGAAATCATGGATATATGTTTATAATTTTTAGTATTACTGTAATTATACACCATAGCCTTTGAATTACTTACTTTACCAGCTCCTACAGGCCCAATTATAGCAACTAATCGGCCTGGTACAACAGTTAGATTGATATTTTCTAGTGAATTCTCAGTTTGAGCATCAGTCCACTTAGCTGTAGCATTGGTAATAACTATACCTAAATCATTTAATTGTTCATTTTCATTTTCATTTTGAATTTGATTTGTATTCTGTTTGATATTATCATTTATAATAATTGGTTTTCGAACATTGTTTGTGACCTTTCCTGTTTTTAATCTATTAGAAACTTGAGTATCTTTTTCTTCGTACAACATAAAATTCTATAACACATAAAATATATTTCACAACAAGAAATATAAAACCTTTTTTTTTTTTTAAAATACCTGTAGACGTTTAATAGATATCAACATCTCAGCTATTTGACCTATACCTTGAGGAAAAAATACAGTCATTGTTGTTCGCAAAATGTTATAGTATGACGTTATAACAAAAACCTAAAATCAAATTAGAAATATTTAAATAAATTATATAAATGTATGTATTTTTATTATAATTTACTTTTTGAGCAGTAATAAAATTCCCTAGTAACACAAATGACAAAATACTAAAAAATAGTGCGATTCTTGTATGAAACACTATGAATGATAATAATACACCTCTAATATAAGACGATCCTCTAATTTGTTGAATTTCTTTTCTATAAAAACAAACAATTGATGAAATATTTTTAAAAATATTATTGATTCTTTAAACAATATTTAAATACATACTTTCTCGCATACTGTACAAGGTATGCAAATGGCTTTTCCCAAGTATACATTTTAATTACTTGTATACCAGAAATAATTTCGTTCATCAAACGTACTCTTTCATCTGTCCTAATAGCTGTTTTTAATCGTAGTTCAGAAGTTTTTTTCCCCAACCAACCTAAACGTACAATTTTAAATTAATTTATTACTAAAGAATAAAATCATAATGAAAACATTTCATTGAATATAATTTTTTAGAAAAATTAAATTTTTTAATCAAAATATTACAATAAATCAATTATACAAGATTAAAAAGTATGAAATATTGCAGTATACTTATTAATAATTTGATATTAAACATAATTAATTACAGAAATTCAACACAAGATATAAAATTACTTCATATTTTTTTCATCATTTAATAATGAAATATTGAAAATCATAATTCAGAATTAAAAATCTAAAATAGTATTATCACTAAAAGTAAAACTATTTATTTTTAGTAAAATTACAATTTTTATTTATTAGTATTAATACTATTAGGTATTTTATTTAAACATTTTCTTTAAATTTAAATTTTATTTCACAAACCTTGTAATGGGATGAACATAAGTAACGCAAACACACCAAATATTGATGATACACCTATTTCTTGCCACAAAAAATATGTGACTACAACTGTTTCCAAAGGACCAATCCATAAATAATGCAAAAATATGACTGCAATATCGAATCGATTTACATCATTCGATAACAAATTCACTACTTGACCGACAGTGGTTTCGCCAAGAGCAGTTTTACTAAGTCGCAATGCCTAAATATAGCACACAGGTAATAATTTATTATAATATTGATATTAGTTATTTTCTTGTATTATTGAAAAATATTTTTAATAAATTTTAATTAGGAATCTAATTTTTAATTTTTGTAATATTTACATAAGTACTGAATAAAAATAAACATCATTTAGGTAATTTTTTCACTGTAAGTACTTATTATAGCGCAATCCATGCAATAAACTCATAAATGTGATGTGAATCATTATTTTAACAACATGAAGTATGAAGAACTAAAAATATGACATGCATTTAAAAAAAAATTAATAATGTACAATTTTTTATTATATACATAAATATTGGATGTATTAATACATAAAGAAGTATTAATTTAATAGTTAGTATGTTAGTGAATATTTAAATGTTTAATTATTGATTATTAAAAACAATACTTTCAAAATCTATAAATATTATATAATAGTATTTCAAATTTATTTTTTACATTTTATCTTATCTACAAATAAGTATGAAAATAAAATTATAGTTAAAAATAAATTTCTCACAAACAAAGTTCGTATCACATTTATTTATATAAAGTTTTTCCATATATATATATATATATAAAATACTAATAAAGCATACGAGAATAATAAGCAATCCAAAAGTAACAATACAATACAATAACGTATTAAACACACACATTTTTTACATATCGTAACACAACGATACTTTCATAAATTAAAAGTATTTAAATCTTCAATGTTTTCCCCTAGTTTCTATAGTATATAAATTATTTTTCAGTATATAATATAATTTAATTTTAAAACTTAAAATTACATTAATAATTTGCATGTATATATTGTTAGGTATAATAAAAAAAATTAATAGGTATTAAAAATTATAGAAGTCTGAATAAATTGTTCAACAATTCTAACAAACATATTATAATAAATAAAATATTATAGTTGCGTAGTAAATGATACGTTGAATACATGATTTTTGTAAGCAATGAGATTTTAATAAATTCGATCAAACGCTATTACAATAAATATGCATAATATAGTCTATCTTTATTACTTAAATTTGGATTGGTTACCACAAATTGATAAAACTAGTGTTAGATTAATCATTAAATACATATACTGATCTTTAATCAAATAGATGAAATAATCCAATAACATAAAATAATATAAAAAAGACTAATTTATTACCTTACTTCAAATAATGACTGACAAATTGTTAGGACATATAAGTACATAATTATATAGGCTGTGTCGAAATTAGACACTTTGCAGTAGTAAAATTTGGCTGATGGTTAATGCCTTGACGGACACATATTTATAAGCAATTTACAAAAATTGACTTAGTTATATATAAATATAATAATAAATTGATTAAAAAAATAATAGTTATAATTTTTTTATGTTATACTTGAACTGGTTCAATATTTTATGTTTTAGTCACCTACGATAAATTATAGAGCATATATGTATATAACTAAATTTTATTAGTTTACATTTGATATATTATACTGAATTAATGAATATGATATTGAATGGATCTAAACTTAAATATTGTATGTAACTATATTGAGTGGGTACTGACCTTATATTACTATTGATTTGTATGTGTCAGTATTGTAAATTTTTCTTATAACTCAATAAATCTTAATTAAAGGCATATTATATAAAATCAAGAAATATATAAAACACTGAACAATAAACAATGATACACTATTATTTTATATTATGTAGGTAGTAAAAATTATATACTTAATACTTAAATATTATAAAATATGCTGACATATGAATTTTAAGTAAAGAAAAAACCTTTTGTACGTTAACAGCAAAATTATTTATTTTATTAGATATATTATATTTATAATTTCAGATTAAAATTTTATTACGAATTTCTTATATAATATACAAATATAGTACATTCGTATACAATTATTTCATTATTTTTATAAGTTTTAATTAATAAAAATAGAACAACAATTTTAAAAGCTTATTATATTATTTTGATATATATTACACATAAACAATTGTATTTCAATTATGTTTTATTTTTTGACATATTAATGATGTACCTTGGAATATATTGTTGAACAGCAAGCAATTCTCATCTTCATCCCGCAATGTATGATTCCAAATTGTGTTGAATGATACAAGACCATTGTAACTAACATACTTAATGCCAGACCGAACGCATACAAGTATGCTTGATTTAAGTCACTGTAGCTGGACCCTTCAGGGTCGAAATACGCTAACATCCCACCGATGAACAAAGGCTGAGACATTCTACATGGATACATACACACATACACACACACACATATTTATATAAACACACAACATGTTTTTTGAACAAAACATATTTAAATAACAATATTTAAAATTAAATATTAATTATAAACCTACGCATAACGCATAATTAATACATTATATCAATAAAAAAAACTTTCGATTTGTAGTAGGTATAAACAGTTGGTTAATGTATTCAACAATATAACTTATTTTCTATTTGATAATTTTGCAATTTTTTCTTAAGTAAATAACTTTGAACCATAAAAACTGTACATTATATGTACTGCATGATATTTAAATTTAATATATACTATTTAAAAATTATTATTTTAATAGTTTTATTACAAATTTAAATAAAAAACCATGAGGTGAAACATGATGAGAACTTGTATGTTATGAGTTTATGTCCTAATTATTACTAGAATGTTAACAGTAGTCTAAATTTGGTTTCGTAATATAATTTTGAGATTTTGACAATTATATTCTTATACACTCACATTTATACATTTACAAACAGTTAAAAACTATTTATCACTTATGTAACACATACAATTTAAAAGAAATTAAAAAAAATATATGCATTTAATTAATGCAAAATCCATATAAATGCATAATATACGATTAATTAAATGTGTAAAATTTAAAAAAGAAGAGATGATACTCCTGCCACAGGGATACAGGTGTGCAAATCATAGTGTTTAATTTTAATTAGAATTTGAATACAATGATAAACCTTTGCATTCGAAAAAACAAATTTGAGCGATGTTCAGTCAGATAATGTAGGTATTGATTAAATTAATGATTATTATATTGCCGTTTTTTCGTAGTTTTTTCTACCGCTTAGGATCAATTTTGAAAAATTCGAAAAATAACCTAAATAAAGTATCAACTAAATCCACTGTCCAACCGGAAACATATGCTATTCGTGAAAATCGGAGCATTATTTCGGGTAGTAAGTGTCTTCAGAGTTCAGACATAAAAAAAAAAAAGGAAAAGAAAAAATCACATATCATTGTAAAACCAATACATTCTTCGCTTCGCTCAGAATCTAAAAATACACTATGTCTATGGCTGCGTAATTCTCTTTAAAATTAAATATGTATTTATGTTGGAAAATCATTTAAGGAGTAAATTTATATAGATTCATGTTGTATACCTTAAAAAATTATTTGATTTCGTATAAATTATAGTGCGGATATTTCTATAATTGCATACCAATTGATTAGACATTGTCACATTGATATATTATTATACTTGTAATTTATAATACGAAAATGTTTATTTTATTTTTTACTAAATAATTTCAAAATATATATAACCAATTCAACTATTTAATATAATTAATTATTATTTATAATAATACGGTGTTGTATTATTAAAAAAAAAAAAAAGATTGATTTATAACTTAATAATTAAAATGAATAATTATAATACCCAAGACCAATATTTTGGTTATTATATCAAATAAAATAAATTTTAATCATTACTAATCCTTATGCCTTATCCATCTAAATATGATTTAATTTGTTAAATATAATATAATATATAATTAAATTAGTATAATTCACAGAATATTACGGATTAGATGTAAAGTCACGTAATGTGTTAACTATAATAAATTACCTAAGGTTAAAAATTGTTTTCACAACTGTGTAATCCAACAATAACTATTGTTGTATGTGCGTAAACTACCAATAATCTGCATTTAAGTTTAACACACGTGTTAAAAAGCCAAATATAAACTAACTAGTGCACACACATAAGACAAAAATAAAATAAATCTATAAAGTAAATAGGAGACAGCCGTGTATAAATATTAATTTATGTGCTCAATAAGCAAAAGATAACATTACAAATGCTCATGCAATTATAAATTAACATCTTATTTCAGATTATATTATTTTAAAAATAATAGGTAAGTACATAAATATAATTTACTTTACATCTACCTACTTTTGTAATTAAAATTAGTATTGCAATACATAATATAATAATACACCTTTGTAATTTATTAAATTTATAGTCAATGTTATTCCTTATTCTAAACTAAATATTTTAACTCACAATCATTACATAATTGTTTTTATTGATTTCAATCTACCATTCTACCATTTGAATAAATGCGAGTTCTATAATTTCAATTAAGAAAATCTACAATATATTTTTTAACTTATGATAAAACAAGAGTTTATCTATCTACGTTATGTAATCATAAGTTTATATATTTGTACAAAAAGTTAATAAATAATAGTATTGATTTAAATTATAATAATTTAATACAGTTATATAATATATTGTTAAAACTAAAATTATTTTTTTAATTCATTTTATATAAATGTACCTATATTTAGTAGCATATTTTAAATTACTAAATATAATGTTTACTATTAAACCACATACGTCCATATATAAAAAGCAAAAAAAAGCAAATTTCAATTAAATTTAATATAATATTAGCTATAAGCAGGACTGTGAATTTAATGCATTAAAAACTGTGGAAATATGCTATTAAAATACACTCATTTTTCAATAATATATAAAAATGTACCAAAATTAATGATAATTTTTAAAATTTATAATATAATTATTGAAATTTTGGTTTTAATATTATTAGACCCATATAAATATATTATGTTTACGATTGTTGTGTATGAGTTAATAGTGGTAAATTTATGAATTATAAAAATGAAATAATTTTCAATTTAGGTAAAAATGTTCAGCAAAATTGATAATAATAATAAGTTATACACGAATAAAGTCAAATTCAATAACAATAAATTATTTCACGAAAACTATAATTACATTTTAAAATCATTTAATACAAATTTATACCAGATTGTCCGAATATGAATAAAACTTTATCATTGGCGCAACTAGGGAGTGCTGCGAGTCTTAGCCCCAAAATTGTTAATACTTTAATAGGCGTATTTGTTAATAAATTAAAAATATAATTATTTGAACCTCCTAAATTTTTTAATATAGTTGCGCCTATGTAACATGGTAAATATGCAACATAAGATTTCACATTTAAATTATAAAAACAAATCAAAATTTTGTCAAATCCGTTATTATAACATAGCTATAGTTAAAAAAAAAAAAAACAATCAAGCAAACGCATTAAATTCATATCCTTGGTTTAAGCTATAATTTATAACCTATATATATATAACTCGTATTTATTTATCTAATTATTTTATAAGTATATAATATATGAGAAAATGAAAGATACGAATTTCATTCTAGTTTATATATACCTACATAATTTTTTTTCTATAAAATTACAATTCTATCTTTTGTTTTGCTGACTAAAAATACATTAAGCATCACACTTGTGTTGGGTTAGTTAAATACTAATATTAATTGGTATATATTTATTGAGAAGGACCGCAAAGGTACCTTATTATAAATGAGAAAACACGTTGATACGCGCATCTTCATGCCCATATGTGTAGTGAGCATGTCGTAGGCGGTGAAACCGAAAGTCTTCAACGCTGCAGCTACCACCAAACAAATTCCATAAAATATTCCAACAGAAGAAGTCTGATCAGATGATGTGTCTTGTTCGAAATGTGCAATTATACGGCCCAAGAAGTATGGTTGGCAAACACTACATCAGTCATATCAAACATAAAAATAGTCTAATAATATTTATCAAAACGAAATTTTTTATAATATATAACTATTTTTTCTATTTTTATGTTTGATTTATCATGAATTCTATATTTTTTAATGTTATCAATTATCATCAACCATACACTAGACCACGGTTATCTAGATAACCGTGCACTAGACCGAAAAACGATTTTTTTAAATAATTTTAAATTATTATATTTGTATTAATGAACTACAAACGAAACTAAATAATTTGTAAAAAAAATTTATACGTGAATAACATAATTTTTATCGTATCATCATATATTTGCAAACAAATTTTTTATTTTAAGGGAAGGATAGTTTTGCATGATTTAATTAATTAATTTTTTTTCGTGTGCAAATGACATTTCACATTAAATATCAAGTTATTTTATCTATTATTAATTTCAAAAACATAAATAAATTTGATAAACATGCATGAAAAAGAAATGCATACATAAGTACATTTTAAAATACTTATTTATATTATAATCAAAATTGTTATTATATCTAATTATAAATATTTATAATAAAATTAAATAAAACAATTAGGCACTTAAGCAAAAATATTGATTAGTAAGTAAATTTTCTGTGCTTGAATGGAAAACAGATTAAAAGGATTAATCGGACTTTCAAAAAATTAGAGTTTCTAAAACATTAATTTATATTTTAATAATTAATACATTTTTTTAATTAAAAAATATAAATTATTTAAAGGAGTTTGATCCCTAGTATTCCACATCAATTTAAGCACTATTAGTATTATTTTATAAAAATCAAAAATATATTATATTATATATAAACATATGTATGTCCACAAAATAATTATAATTATAAATAAAAAAATTAAAATGTGAGTAAACATATTGTATTTTTTTATATTAATAGTTAATCGAAATACTTCATATGATATATGGTATATAACTATAGCTTTAAATTATAGTTAAATGTATAAATAATGTCGTGTGAATAAAAGTAAAATGTACATGTAGTAGGTATGTACCAATATATTATGATAATTACTAATGTATCCAATTTTTCTTCTACTTATAAAGTTATAAATACTTAAACATTTAACACTTATAATTAAATAATTCCTATTAATTATAATTATAATATAACAAATTAATTAATTAATCGATAATTCATCTTACATATTCTAGTAGGTGTATTGCTATTAATAAAATAATTAAAATGTTACTTCTTTTTCTACGTCCATCAAATTATAATTTTATAATAGAAATAATATTCTATATTTTAAAAAGTTAATAATCATTGTCAATTTAATCCCTTTATATATAAAATATTTTAAAAAAATTGTATAGGTAATCATGATTGAACTTTAGAAAATTATATTTAAATACATAGAAATTATAAATTTTGTTTTCAAACAAAAATTCATCTGCTTTTTATAATTATTTTAACATACCAATAAATTATCTTTATAATATTCATAATATTTTATTAGTCTACATAATCTAATAAGATACAAGCTACTGCCTCGACTACTACCATCCCCCCTACCAGGTTAGGTTAGGTTTAAGTCTAATAGAAATTCTGCCAAATAGGCGTCCGAACCGACCTCTAAGTCTCTCCCGGACTATAATGCCTTACGCAATAAATAAATAAAACCTCATAACTAATAATTAGTTAATAATAACTAATAATTAGTTAATAATAACTAATAATTAGTTAATAATAACTAATAATTAGTTAATAATAACTAATAAGTAAGTTCTATTGTCATAAATTCATAATAATGTGATTGTTAAAAGTTAAAATCATTGATTATAGAATAGACTGGTAGCCTATGGTGTTGGAATATTTTACTGCTAATATATTTATAAAGGTTACTAAGAGAGGTAGTGTTATATGAATTAACAAATATATTATATATTATTTTTAAATTTTCCAAGACAGTGATAAACAACAATATAGATATGTTACTATTCTATAATCAATGAAAAAACTAATAATTATTTTCGTACTATAAATAATATTTAGAAATATAATTTAAAATTTTTAAATAAAGATAAATAATACATTTATAAATTGTAGTATATGTACCTACCTAAATTAAAATAATGTACACATTATAAATTCGCATAACTAGTTACAGTTTTTATAATAAATTTATTGTTCATAAATTATTTATAATGTATATAAAATGTGCATCATTGCAATAATTATTAAAAAGTTTGTCGGTATTGAATACTATATTTTTATGAATTTACAATATTAAATTATGTTATGAAATTTAATAATATCATTCAAATATATATATATATATGAATACTTAAAATTACTTAAATTATTATATAAAATATTTTTGTGTAAGAATGGAAAACCGAAAATACTATCAATTTATATACAAAATTTATAATTATCAACGCATACTACTAAAAAATAAGTATAAAAATAAAAATTTAAAGTCAAGTTATATCTTTATTTATAAAATTCATTATATTTATTTAACTCATTATTTTTTAATCGTAACACTAAATGAAAATATATTTAAATAAATTATACTTTAGATTTAATAAGTTAAATATTATAATCAAAACATTATTTCTACATATGGCAAATACTATACTACAGTACTACACTAATACGATAGAAAATTAATATAATTAAACAAATTTAATATTCTAAGATATGTTTCATTAATATGTTTAAATCAAAATGCACAAAGTAACACATTCATATAGTAATTAATACATACAGATACATTGTATAAGTATAATGAGGCAATGAACTATGAATTAACTGTAATTTAAATAATGGAAATTCATATACTACAACAAATAACCAATAATTGAAAATAATAAAAATATATAAAATTAAATAATTGTAATGAACATAGTAAGAAAAATGATTGTTGTTGAAATTTAAGTTGTTACGTTAAACGTAATAACTATAACTTTAATAAAGTTAAAAATGGCAAATGTTTACAAGCTTATATACAAATCGTTAATAATTATGCAAAGTAATGAGAAGAACAAAACAGTGTATACAAATAAAAAGCAAAAATTGCATATAAATTTAATGTCACTATACTTTAAAAACCAATCATCAAATTATATCTTTGTCTTCTTATATATGTAATCATTACATTTGTCTAATTATCTTATGGGTGAGTACCTTAGAGTAGATAATATTGGACACAGCAATGCGTATTTTAAAGCCGATTTCGGCTTGACCGAGCATATATTGATGTATTCCGAATGTGCATAACATTGTAGATAACAGCAATGCAATTCCAGCTACAGTTGCTGTATATGAATCGATAGTGGCCGCAACTGACGTTGAATCAAAATGACCAATTAAGTAACCAATAGATATGGGTTGAATCATCCTGAACAACCAAGGATAATAGATGAATAAATCGAAGAAACTAAGAAAACTAGTTAGTTTAGAAAACTAAGAAATATCGATTCATTGGAAGATATTAACTAAATATTTAATTTATTTATCATAATTGGGTATTAAAAAAAATAGTTCCAATTATTTACTTATATTTTAATAAATTAATTTAATTTACAATATAATATAGTAATTCCAAACATAAAAATATACGTAATCTTATGCTTTAATATGCTAACAAATTACACAAACATTTTAAAATCATTGAAATTTCAGGTATTTAATTAAAATATCAATTTTAATTATCAAATAACTTTTAATATTGATCATATTCTATGAAATTACGATAAATTCGTTAAAACAATAAGTGTTACATTAAACTAATTATAGTTACAGAATGTCAGTATAAGCAAACGTAAGATATATGTATAGTTTAATAATAAAGGGAAAATAATTATATATAATTTAAACCCCGAATTAAACTATATATTATAAAATATAATATTTAGATATACTGCTCATTGATCTTAATAAAAAAAAAATTAAATTATATTATATTTTACTTAAATGTTTTAAAATTTGAAAAATCCAATGTAACTAATAAATATTTAATACATAATTTAGCAAACAATTATACCTAAAAAAAAAATAAAACATATAAATGAAGAGCAACAATTAATATTTTATAAAAAGCGAAGTAATAGTCAATTGTACATTATAAACAATTAATATAAAAATATAATTAATAATACACATAAATATACGTGTATAATTAATACATTAATATAAATATTAAAAAAAAAAAAATAACATTTAAAGTAATTCTAAAATATATACCTGTATACCTAATTGTATATATAGCTACATACACCTTATACTATTAAAACGGTATTATGTAATTAAATTAAAAATATAAAAATCATCATTATATTTCTATTATCTATGTATGATAATGTTATTAGGTTAATACTCCCATACGTGATATTCAACTACTTAAAAACAAAATAACTTAAAGCCTATTATAAATAATTCTATAACATAATGAATATTTTTGATACACTAAACATAGAAAAATATTTAAGTTATTAAGTTTACACATATAGGCGTACGTATTTGATTGTTTATAGATTTAAAAATATATAAATTGTCCTATAACAAAATTGTATGTCATAGTTGGTATGCATTATATGAAAAACATACGATAAAATAAAATAATGTATACGTAATTATATATTATATATAATTAATAAAAGTAATTTTCACTATTGCAACTAAAACAGTAATAATGGTTTTATTTATTTCTTAAGTTACATTATGGTATTGTATTTCTCGTCTACAAAGTTCATGACATGTACACCAAACATCATGATATTGCATTAAGTACAATAAATAATAATATAATAAAATGTTATAAAATAAATAAAGTAAGATTAAAAAAACCACAATTCTTAAGTAAAAGAATAATTAAACGAAGCATATTTTAAAAATATGAAATTAGTAAACACTAATAATTAATAATTTATTAAAAATAAAGAATAGAAAAAATTAGCGAAACTATTTTTATAAGCAATAAGATATAGGTAGTAAGATATTAAGATTTTATATAAAAATGGTTTGCAAATAATTTCCTTATAGTAAATTATATAGGTAAATAGGTAATATTAATACATATACAATATACATAACATTAATTTGTAATTACCAAACATAAGTAGCACCAAACAAAAATTGTATTATCTATATTTTTAATTTTATATTTGGAACTATTCAGTTTAGAAAATAAAATTATAGAAAAAGTTATGCTGATTTTCTTAAACAATTTCTTTTTACATAATGAAAATTTTATTTTATTCTCCAAATTTGTGTTTTTGATCAAATCTATATGATTTATTGCCTTGATTAACTTAAAAATATTATATCGTTTTTTTATAATATAAAAAATTAAAAAAAAAAAAAAGGACATTATATGCGTGATCCATATAATGTTTATTGTTATCATCGAAATTAATACATTATATATTTTATTAATAGGTAATTACTTATAAAATTAATTTAATCCTTAATTTAATCTATTTTATGATCTAAGAATTTAATATAAGCATAACTACATATTGTATCACTATGTTCCACTATATTTCGATATATCTAATTAAAATTTAAATGCAATGATAAATCGATACATTTGAATACAAACGTTTCTAAGGGAAGTTAAATCAGATTAGGTACTGATTATAAATTATTATATAAAATTTTGGCATATTTAATCAAATATAACCATATTTATAGATTTAAAAATTAAAGTCACGGTTCAAAAAAATTAACATAATCATATATACCTGCATACAAAACCAAAACGTATTTGTAATGTTTAAGATTTAAACTAAAAATAGCCAAAACCCGTTCTAAAATTTTATAGTATGTCAAATACCTGTGTGATTACTCAGTAAAAGGGTTTAAGTTTCTAAGTTTTATATTTCTCTATTTATTACATATAAATTTCGTCAAAATTATGTAGTTATCGCAAAATGTATACACCCTCTCATAATTTTTAAGTAATTTTTCTACTCCGTAGAATCAGTAACATCACTGAAAATTGAAAAATAATATATATAATATCAACTTGATATAATTATGTATTAAAAACGTCTCCATGAAAATGACTACATTTCTACACAAAAAAATATTATTTTATACTTTCTAAAACATAAACCACAGATTACTGTCAATTCATAGATTTTAAAGATGTATAAATAATTATAATTATTAATTGTCAAAATATATTTTTACATGCATATATGGATGAGTAGATTATATTAGTAATTTATATACCCATATTAGTTTAACAAATTTTTATACCTGTTGCTTATAAGAATATAATAAAAAGGTTAAAATTATTATGTTCCATCAATAACACAAAGAAATATTTAAATGTTTAAATTTTTATCTATAGGTAATAATTCTTTAATTTATTTATTTATCATATTATATAACTTAAATTAAGTTCATCAAAAATACTGTTTTTTTTTTTTTATATAATTTTTTCATAACGCTTACCATTATGTGTATGGGACTGAAAATAATAACATTTAAAGAGGGCGTTAAGTATCCGTATATAATGCTACCCAAACTCCAAACTATCTTTATATACGTAATTGCATCGGTCAGAATACGATTGAGCACGATTGGACCTTTTTTGTGTATGATTGAGCACACACTATTGTTAACAATGACTAGCTGCCTGCACCCGAAAAACAACACGATTGAGCACTATTTCTTGTGCGGCGTTGCCATATTTATTTTGCACGTAATAATAATATAAATAAAAAAAAATAAAGTCGTAGTTTATGTAAAAAAAAAAAAATTAAACATAATAAAATTAAATAAGATTAAAAATTAATTATTAAAATTTTCATTGGTTAGTTCAAAAATACAAATGTCTCGCGAAGCGAGGTTTTAGGTCACACGAAATCACTGCCTATCCGCACCAGTATCCGTTCAATGGGTAGGTATTAGGTAGGTATGCTTTAGTCCCTTATTTAAATTAATATTAACTATTAACAAGTTATTGTTTATAATATGTATATAACATAACATATAGTGTTAAAATATCTAGATAAAAATTGTACTATACGAGTATATCTTTTCGAAACGAAAGAAGTTTGGCAACGTTTTCAATATTTCAAAAATATTTTTAAATATTGAACGTGCTCAATCGTAAGGTCAAAAAGCAGGTAAAAAAACGTACCGTGCTCAATCGTATGGCATCCATTGCATCATATAAAAATATTTTGTTAACCCGCTACCTACAATGTACAATGTACTACTTCAATTACCTACCTAATAATTCAATTCAGTTTAATTATATATTAATAATAATAAATTAATAAGTAATAACAATTAAACACCTAAACAGAACTATATTTATTTATAATTTATTAATGATATCAATATACCAAATACCAATCTTGTTAGTGTTAATTACCTTTGAAATTAGATAAGAATAGAAATAGAACTCAAATAATGAATATTATGATTCTTTATGATAAAAAAAATATTATTTTATTAACACAATTGCAATAAGAATATTTCTAAATAATTGAATATTCTATCACGCCAAAAAATTGTAGATCAATCAATACAAAAATAATATGTATAAGTATTATTTATATCAAATTTGTAGCATAAAAAACACATATAATTAAATCTAACTTTAACAAAACCGGATATATTCTATTGTACTAAAATTCTTCAACTTTGGATAATATATATATTTTTTCTCTTTTTTTATATATTTAGTTCTCATTTGTTTCGAATTAACCAGTAATATATTGATGATTAACTTAAAAATAAACCAATATTTTTTTTTATAAAAATTCTTAATTTAAATTTAAATTCATAACATACATGTACATCTTATAAAAAATGTAAAGTCTTTGTATAATAACTAATTTAACTTTTATTTATGAATATTCTTACCCGGATTCTTACCTTAATACAATTTCTACAATCGAGAGTAAAATTCCATATAACATTAATTTAGGTCCAAACATTTGAAGTAAAGCTCTTAACAGACTAGGTTGACGATTCATACTTTTTGCTTTAGCTAATTCTACCCTCCATTTTCTAATTAACCGGAATAAATTCAAGTATGATATTATTGTGATAAATAAAATAAATATAATAGGTATATATATAATATAATGTATTTTTAATAATATTACTTCTCAAGTTCATTTCCTAATGACGATGACAAATGATCATCTAATGTTGTATACAAATCACTTATTTCTAAATCTCTTTTACGCCCCGTTTTGAATAGTTTTAAAGTCCATCTGGATATAATAAACAAATAAAATTGTTATAATAAAAATATCAATATAACATATATATCATATATATTAATAATAAATATACGCCTCAATATACGCCTAATAAATACCCAATATTTTTAACAAAAATTAAAATATTTATATCTTGGATGGACTCTCAAAAGTCAGGAATTTAAACATTTTTTTTCCAAGTTTATATTATAACATAGTAATATTGTACTATTAAAATATTATGTCAAATTAATTTAACAAAAATATAAATAATAATTACCCAAATGTAAGAATTTCAAAAATATTGGCTTTGGCTCTGGGATTTGGAGGCCGCTCTTCTTTAAAACCAGCATCCATTTTAACCTATAGTAAAATCAAATATTTACTAATCAAATATCTTTATTTATACATTATTAAACTATATTATTGATAATAAATGATATGAATAATTAAACTATTTTCCTACATCGTATTTATTATGTACTATAGAATCATTCAAGCATACACTATAGTAATAATTAATAAATATTAATTAATGTATATGTACTATACTACTATAGAAGCATAGACTATAATGTCTATAATTACAAATGTTAATTAATTGTTCTATGAAAATTTATAATTTAACAAATTAAAACAATAATTTGTAAAATGGTACAATAACATTAATAAAACTCAATTTTTATTTGTTTAAATAAAAAATCATTAAAATATATAGGTATATACAGGTAATATATAGTACCTATAGGTACTTATAATATTTATCACACAAATATTAGTACAGATAAAAAAAAAAATGGTATTATTACAATTTAAAATACATAATAATAAAATAAAACTTTAAGACCCGTTTACACGAAACACACAAAAACTAAGTATGTGTGCTCGCCTCATATAAAACGATCGTTTGAACGATTTTTGAGTACAAAGTACAACGAACGTGATCGTATAGGTAATTGCCGTAATCTATGGTAAAATAAACTTCCTCAATGGCATAATTGCCCGACACATGACTCTGTTTAGACGTGTTTGTGAACAAATTTCCAAATTGTATTCAATTGTTACTTTAATATTACCACTTCTTACGAGTTTTTTGGAATCCCAAAAAAAATTTTAATTTTTCAAAAATTTTAAAACAAGATATTTGCCAAGAAATAGGGAAATAAAAAATAAATAAATAAGAATACTAAAGACGTTAAAAATAAAATTTATTGCGATTTTTTCTTCGACAAAAGTGAAAAGGAAACTTCCACGGAATAAGACCATGGAAACTAGTACTTTAATAATTAATTTGACAATACTATTTTGATATACATATACACATCATTCATTAATGTTCATCGAATCATAAGTGAAAATCCGGAACCCAAATTTGTGGCACAGAAGCAAGGTAAGTTAGATAGCCTCCTCCAAACGGAGCACACACGATATTTCGTTCACACGCAAAGCGAGCACAAATGCTTAGCTTGTGCATGTTCTCGTGTGGACGGACCTTTACACCAATCGAAAATATAAAAAGACGAGCTAACACTGCTGTGAGTGGGATACAAATGTATAGAGTGCTGTATTTTGATTGAAATTTGATTACAATATCACATTCGAAAAAAAAGATCTGAGTGAAATTCAGTCACATAATATGATATTATATGGGTGTTTCAAAATTTTATGACATAAAAATACAAATATGAACACTCAGAAAAACTAATAATATTCACATTCATATTCTATTATAATTAATATATACCCATAGTGTATAATGTCATAGATTAAATAATATTTTATAATTAATTATTAAGATATGAATAAGAAACGCGTACACGCACATGTGTATGATAAAATAAAAATATAATTTTTAATTAAATTAGAATTAGTCGAGAAAATAATATAGTTTAATAAGTTAAATACCATAATAATACATATATAGATATTACTCATTAGATATATAAATATACAACATTATGTCATTATTATGAACAATGAACTATTTAGAATTCAAACAAATCGGAAGGAAACCTTGAAAATCAAAGTAATTATTGAAAAGATTGTATTACTTCCACGCATTGTATAAACAAAAAATAAAATAAAAATATAGTCATTAAAATAATAATGAAAATGAAATTGTCTATTAGAATCTATATTATGATCAAGTCAAGGGCAAATTGAATCTGTTGTAATTAAATATTAAATTACAGGGACTGCATAATAATCGTAAATGGAAAGTTAAGTTTTAATTTTAAGTTTTACTTTATATATCCTTCACAATTTTTATCATACAAAATTTTAGACAAGTTTGGACAGGATACTCACAGGACAGATTCTTAGCTTGTACGAATGGATCGTGGCTGCAGCAACATATATAATCCTAATAGGATCAGATCGTGTATGTACTATATGAAACGTCAGTTTATTAAAGGAATTTTGATATGTATTTTGGCTATTAGTTTGGACGATTTTTACATACATTTTTTTTTTATAATTTTAAATTAAATATTATAATTTTAACTTGTAAGTAAATTTGTGTTAAGATTGAATGATTAAATACAACACACAACACACAATACATATATAATTCAATTTTAGCGAACAAGTGCACATTGGAATCAAAACGGAAAATACAACGAATACAAAAATATATTCAAATGTACATTAAAATAACTAAAATATAAAAAATAAATACTATAATATAAATTAATATCTAAATAATATAGGTAGTCACTAGTAAAAAATTAATATACCTATATTTAAAATTATAACGAATATAAAGTATTGCAGGGAATATTTTTAGATAATATTAAATAAATATAATTACAATTTGTTAACAATTAAAAGTTACACGAAATATAATCTTCACATTAAATTAGGTATATCCTTGGACTATAGGCATAAATTGCTAACAATATAAATTATCTATTTTTCTTTGACTTTATACAAAATATAATAAACATACAAATTATAATTAATTATAATATATTCCGGATTAAGTATGATAGTGCGAATATATAATTATTTCATGATTAAACCGTGCGCAGATTACTTGGATAAGGTAGATAGACCGCATATTATATTAGCAAATGATATCATTTAGTTTGGTGGTCTTCAACCTTTTTGATTGGTGACCCACTTTTTTTAATATAATTTTTTCGAGACTCATGTCAATTATGAAATCACGTTAAACATATTAGATACCTACATTATATAAATTTTATATAATAATATAAAATATTTTTCCTTCATATATTTTAAAGTTTAAACTTTACACTGTAAAAATAATATAAAAAGAATACCCATTCGCGACCCAATTTAAAATCTTATGCGACCCACCGGTTGAAGATCACTGATTTAGTTAATAATGTAATAATATAGTATTATTTAAAAAAGAAATTAAAATTGTTTTATTGATTTTTAAATTAAAATTTTAATATTAAGTGTCTAAATATTACATTATAATATTATATTTTATATTATACGATAATCATAATAGTACCTATATAATATATAAATATATGTATATATGTATATATATATAATTGAATTAACATAAATAATTAACTTTTAAATTATTCACAATATTTATATAATATTAATGTAGGTAATAGTTTTTTATTTGGTTTTACATTCTGAGCGAAGTGAATAATAATTGGTTTTACAATGATGTCAATTTTATATATATATATGTAGACACTTTTTCGATCAGAAATAATGCTCCAATTTTCATAAGTGCATTATGTTAAGCTATATATTATATAGCTTCAAATTTCTCGAAATTTACCCTATGCCATTGGAAAAACGACCAAAAAATAACGATAATAATTCGACTATATTTACTATATTTACTATAACTCTTATTTTAACGAATTTGTTATACTTATTTTTAATTCTGAAAATATTGAAATATTCAGACTTGAAAATTTTATTGGGTAATAAAATATGTACGTGATAAAATTTTGGTACTACTACGTTAACGTTTTAATTTAAATGTGTATATATTTTAATAAATATGTGAAAATTTTAATTAATAATTTATAATCAATATCTATATTATCTGACTGAAATTCGCTTAGAATCGTTTATTAAATACAATAATTTATCATTGCATTCAAATCTTAATCAGAATAAAACAGTACCCACTTCACACCTGTATCCTACCCACACCATATATCAGCTCATTTTTTTTCTATTACAAACAGAAATTTTAATATTGTTTATTAATAGACATTAATATTATTTGTATGATAAAAACGAGTAATAATAATCAATTTGAACAATAAAAAAAAGGTAATTCAATATAAAAAGAATTAAAATAAATTAATATAATATTTGTTATTAAATTTTCATAGACATCTAGTTTCTTAAAAAATATTTGTAATTATTTTAAATATAAGTCTATAATATTATTATAAATTACACTATAATATGGAATATTTAAATATGATATTGGATATAAAGAGCAATTAAAATGTGTTATTACAAAAATAATGGAGATAAATAGCATTAGAGAACGGTATTATGACGTAATTCCACTGTTTTTATAACAAGAAATTCTGATTAATATTTCTTTATATTTTATTCTATACCTAATCTATATCATTATTTTTTTTTTTATATACTAAAAATATTATATGTTTAGATATATGCATTTATAAAATAATTAACTGAGTTATTAACTAAATAAATACATTAAATTAGCATGCAAGTTTATTATTGTATTATTATATATATTTATAAACCATTGATTTAAAACAATCCACCAAGAATAGAAAATCAAAATGTCCTGCAAAATATAATCATTAATTCACTAAATTACCAGTAGCGGCGTCAAAGAGTACTTAGACGACGTGAAGCAATATATTCATTCTAAAATGAGGTGATTGGGTAAAGGTGCGTTTACATTAGAGCCCGAACACAAACAAACGCAAGTGAATGCTACCGAATAAATGCGAACGCATATTCGCTAGACATTCGGCCGCAACCGTTTACAATGTTTACATTGTTCGCTCGTTCGTGTTCGGTAGTCTTCGCTTCTAACGATATTTAATTAATTAACCGTTCGGACGGAAGTCACGAGTGTACGAAACGGACCGAATGCCGTTTAATCTGAACGGATAGTTTCTTTGATCGTAACGCTCCTGGAGCGAATGCTTCCGAACGCGAATAAATGCGTTCCTTCATGTTCGGGCTCTAATGTAAACGCACCTTAAAAACAAATTTGGCAAAACCAGTTTTAGGAATTTCCTAAACACATATATGTCGATTTTTTAAAAAATTCAAAATTCTTAATAAAATATTTTATTTCTACTTTAGATTGGTTGGATACTGGGTAATAAACATTTAAATTAATTGTATTATAAGGAAGGGAATAATCAAACTTTTTTTTGGTAATAATCTATAATTATAAGAAAAAAAATAAGTTGTTTTAATTTGAAAATATGTTTAATTGTAAGAAAATTAGTATATATAAATATTTCATATATCTATTCACATTATACAATGAATTATTAATAATTGAATAATGATGCATGGCCGTACTCGTTATAACTAAACATCTTACATGTGTAAAAGTTCGTTTTACGTGATAATTTACCTACTTTTAAACTATATTTTTGAACTTCTATTATACGTATTTTATGTGTTATTGTTCACTAAAGAAGAAAACAGAATTAGAATGTCCATAATATGCATTAATATGTATTATATTATCATTTAGTTTTTACGAAATATTTTAAATCCTATTATAATAATTTTCAGGATAATTTTCGTTACTCTGTAAATTCAACAGTCATAATTATTGAGGCGATCACACCGATAAACTTCCTATCTATTTATTTATTATAATTTATAACAAACCATAGTTTAAGATCTTAAACTGTGTAACCAACATACGTAAATTCAATATATCCATTGATTATATATGCAACCAAAATTAATAATACTTCAACATAAATAAGTCAAAATATCCATAAATATTATTTATTATATATTATAAATTTATAATCTACTTTATAAAATTATAATACTACATATTATATAAATATATTATACATCAATATATAGCAAATAGTCATATTGATAAATCATAAATCATAATAATTAAAATTAATGGTTAAATAACAAATTATTCTGTATATATTACTACTATGATTTATCTATTTATATATAAATAAAATGTAAATATATGTAAATTTATGTATAAAATCTCTTTTAATATTTTATATTATATACATTTCTGGAAGGCAGATTTATATAATCTTATTACCTATAAGAAAAATTGTATACGTACTATCAAATCTAGTTTCAAATATTATAAACACATTTCATCATAATTTACAAATAAAAAGGAAGAGCTGATACTCCTGCCGCAAGGGATATAGGTGTGCAAATCATAGTACCTATTTAATTTTAATTAGAATTTTAATGCAATGATATACCATTACATTCGAAAAAACGATTCTGAGCGAAGTTCAGTCAGATAATGTAGGTTAGGTTATGTTTTAATCGTTTTTTCTAACGCATAGGGTCAATTTTGAGAAATTCGAAAAATGACCTAAATAAAGTACTCGTATCAAGAACATCCACTTTCCTACCGGAAACATATGCTATTAGTGAAAATCGGACTATTATTTCAGGTAGTAAGAGTGTCTTCAGACATAAAATCAAAAATATAAAAATATAAATTTTAAACAGCTATAAAAAAAATTGAGACTATGGATTTTTCTAATATTTTGAATTATTGTTAAGTAATACCTACATAAAATATACTTCAGTAAAATACAGAAAATACTAATATTGTTTAAAGTTTAAACTACAATAAATCTATAAATATTATACAAATATTATACCTATAGGTACCTTATATTAAAATTAATAAGGAAACATTTTTTTTTTTTTTTTGTAAAACCAATAATTAACTAACTTGTTAATATGACGTTATATTTCAATGTCACAGGCTAACCCCTAAAATCGGTAAAAAGTAAAGTCAATGAAATCCCGACCTCCTTATATAAGAAATTAAGAATAATTTATTATTTGAAAATAATTTACGTTTGAATATTTTAAAAGTCTATTCATAAATTAAAACTTTTTCTGGAATAAAACAATTTTTAATAAGGGGTACCTAACTAATTGATACATAATTTTTTTTTAAGAATAAATTGTTTATTGACCTATATGTACATTTTACATTGAAGTTTGTTTTTCACATAGGTACTCAATACTCATATAGCATTAAGTTTTTCTAACTAAAAAGTAACGACTCCAGATTAGAAATAATGAAACATAAATAACGAGATAAATAATTATTCATATTTTAAAATTATACAGATAGAATATTATGGATTTTGGAAGTTTTGAACAATGGAACTTATTTAATAAAAACTTATGGCAAATTAAAAATTAAAGATAAGATTTATCAATGAAGATAAATGTATCTAATATTAATGTTGTAAATACATTCGTATTTAAACTATTACAAATTATCTCATAAGCGTATAAGGCCATATGAAATTCTCCTCCTTGGTACACGAGGTATGAATATTTTACAATATTAATCCCGATATTAATGTTTTGTGTAACAACAGACTAAACGTCAAAACCGAGATCACAATTGAAATTCAATAATCGTAAAATAATTTTATTTCTTTTTAGAAACAATAATAAAAGGGTAAAAACCTTTATTTAAATATTATAATAGTCTGCATTCGGTATTCCACAGATCATAGTTAAAGTAAATGTAATATAATATACAAATAAATTAATGCAAATTAATATTTTAAATTTTTATGAATACACGTGTACTAGAATTTGTACTTTTGAATTTTTTTCAAGAGGCTTTTTATTTTATATCGCAGACCAGCACTGTCAGGACCAGGCGCGTATCTAGAGAAATATTATGGAGGGGGGTGGGTTCAAATTTTTTTTAAACGTTATGCAATCATAATTAATCTCGTAATTAATATTTATGAATTATGAATTAATAAAGCATTGAAATAAATGGTTTATTTAATATATAAAAGTGAAACAGTACCTACCTACATATTTTCTTTATATATATTATATATATATATATATATATATATTATAAAAAATCGGGTCATGGGGGGATTCTGACCCCCCCCCGTAAATATGCCACTGGTCAGGACGATGACAAAGTCATCGGATAATAAATATATTGATTGAAATTTTTACATTCATACAGACTCTACGTTCAATATAAATGACCATAAAACCCCTAAATGAGTCACCTAAATATGACTGCAGTACTTCACTCAGAATCGTTTTTCGAATGTAATGATAATGATTTATTATCATTACATTCAAATTTTAATCAAAATTCAATACTATCCTCTTTACACCTGAATCCCTCCCACAGCAGTAACAGCTCTTCTTTTTATCCTTTAAACAGCTTCAAAAATAAACTTTTACATATTACATATTCACAATTATGTGAAACTGAGTTAAGTAATATACTCGGTAATATGTATTTGAACTTCAATAAAATTTACAAAATTTTTCGCAAATTTTATTTAACATCATTCTAAGATATTGAAATATAATAAGAAAAATCCATATAGGCGTACTTTAAAATTTAAATATCGATTTTAATAAAATTTATACATTAAACACCTATAAAAAAATTGAGATTTTTTTAATATTTCAGAACTACGTTAACCACTATGTAAGTATGCTTCAATAAAACTTTTTGTCTTTTTTATTAATCATTGATGTAAAACTATTGAGAAATAATAGGAAGAATACTTATATGGATTCTTAGATTTTCGATACATTACAAATATCAACTTTAGACAGCTATAAAAAAATTGAGATTTGAAATTTTTTAATATTTTGATGCCATGTTAAGTAATATATGAATATACCTACTCCAATAAAATTTTCAGACCTTAAAACCCAATATAGCTAATTTTATCAAACATTATATAGATAAAAACAAGTATTTTAAGAAATATTTAAAGTTTTATATTCTGTAGAAAAATTGACGTAATGGTTCCAAAATTTTATCACGTATTATACTCGTAGTACTGAGCACTCAATAAAATTGTCAAGTCTCTAAATTTAAAATTACCCGAGTTATCGATTTCGTTAAAATTTCAATTTCCTTGAAAAATGCTGATTTTCATCATTTATTGGTCATTTTTCCTATCAAATAGGGTCATTAATTTTGAGAAAAACAATTGAATTGCCTAAATAAAGTAACGTAAAGTACCAACTACATTCAATTTTCATCAAAAACATATGCTATTCATGAAAATCAGAGCATTATTTCGATCGATAAAATTTCTACATACATAAAAAAAGACACAGATTATTGTAAAACCAATACATTTTTTTCTTCGCTCAAAATCTAAAATGTAATTTAAAGAAGCGGAAGGACGGCAAAATTATCTTCTTGCATTCTAATATAGTTTATGCCTTTATGCCCATCTACTTTACGGATATAAATATTATTTAAATTCCCAGTGTCGGTAAATACAACAAGTGTCGTGGTAATAGTACACACAAGTGGGTCGTGGATTTGTAATGTTTGTACAATCGTTCAATAAGAGAATAATATAAATCGAACCGTACGGAAAAAAATGAACTAGTGTCATAGTAGACATTTGTATAAGAATTTCTGATCATCAATTATATTTGAGTACATATTGTTTAAACACGGGTTTAATTAAACACTAATTGTGACTAAATTTCAAAAACCGTTTTTCCCCTCTGTTGCACATGTCTCACTAATTTTAATTTTTATTATAATATTATATGTTATATTTTTGTATAAATTATTGTAATACGAGTAACATGCTACGGGTGATGTACGTTCATAATGTTTTGCGTTTCACTCGCAAGCGTAAAGCGTAATGTCACCATGGACGACAGTCGACAGTACCGGTGCCAAAACAAAAGCTAATGTATACACATATAGACCCCCCGGACCTTGGCAATTGAAAAAATCGCGAGGCCGTATTATACAGAAAAAAATTACATATACGTATACTCGTATACATAAAAAACTAAAAATTATCATCATCGTTATACCTGTTTGATTGTATTATATGCACGCACAGGCGTATAAAAAAATTAACCAACGTGTACTGGACTACTAGATAATAATAATTATTACGTTCGTCCATCGATTGATGACAAATTAAATGACTAATAATAACTGTCATTTTGACTAGCAATCAACTTTGATTTATTACATCACGATTCACGATAAAATTCGGCAATTCAAGTTAATATATTACGTTAGGTTAGGTAACCATACTAACACTACTAATTACTATAGGTACATATTACGTACCTACCAATATTAACTTTTATTTTTTATACTACTTATAGGTATTATTGTCTTAATATATTTGCGGATATTTAAATAAGATAAAATATCAATTACAAAATACGTTATAGGTACATTACACTTACGTTTTAAAAATGTCTACTATCTCGACACTGTATCGTACGATCGTCAATAATTTAAGGGCGTAGTAAACTTGTAGTAGTTGTAGTAGATAAATGCCAGTATTTCGGAACCGATGCACGACGATAACGGCAGCGGAAACTAACGTTTGGTCAATAACTTGATGACCGTGAGTGTTGGAACAATAAACGAATCATCGCGAATTATGATTACGTAAAAAATTAAAAAATAATACAGAAAATCAATGGAAAACTGTAAATTAATTGCTCAAATATTCAATATAAAACGAACGCGCCTTAATATTGACACTTTGACAGGCGATTAAATAATAATGAGCGAAAACACCGGCGCGACGGAAACGAATACAATCGAATAATTGACATGTACACACTAGAATAAAAGAACAACTAATCTCAATGGGACGCACCGTACAACTAGTCGTCGACGACTGATTCAGCTGATTTGCGAATAGGAATAATATTGTGGCGAATGGCGGCAACTCGCGCCGGCAGTTTTCAAATAATATCAAGTAATAAATATAAAAAACCTGACGAAAAAAAATAATAATCAAAGTCCACGATAATGTTTCCGTGTATTATATTATTGTACTTTTGTTGGACTAAATTCCCATTATCGAGGTGGGATGTATACAGTACACCAAAAATGATAAGGAAAATTATTATCAAATTTCTTATTTTCTGTTCATACCAACATAAAAATTATTGAAAAAGCGGGAAAAGAAATTTTGTGATTTATAATTTAAAACACTGATTAGTTATGTTTTAATTATATTGTAGTTAGCTTTTATTTTTCAAATTAAATGGTTTTATGAAATGAAATATTATTTATATTAACGTATTCGTTTTCATCAGTCGTCTTTCATTTTCATTTCATTTCATTTCATTCATTTCGTTCATTTCGTTCATTTCGTTCATTTCGTTCATTTCGTTCATTTCATTTCATTAGCTATTTATTCATTTTATTATTTCATATTAATTCACTATTCTTTTCTTTTTTTTTAAAAAAAGTTTTCAATGTTTAAGTGCTGTACTATTTACATTAAAATTTATATATATTTATTAGTTTATATTATTTCATTTAAAAATATGAAATGTTTAACTGTTTTTATCGTGATTGAAGTTGCTGCATTACTATATCTCTTTATATATCCTTTTGTTATATTATTATATTTTATATTTTATAATTTTAATTGTTTTAGCATAAACTACATATTTGTACATCATACATTATATTATTCTAGTATAAACCACGTGTTTGTACTGGATTTGTACATCATACATTATATTATTCGAGTATAAACCACATGTTTGTACTGTTTTTGTACATCAATACATCGTACATTATATTATTCTAGTATAAACCACATATTTGTACTGGTTTTGTACATTATACATTATATTATTCGAGTATAAACCATATATTGTACTGGTTTTGCCATTTTATATGACAGTGGCCTTCAACCTTTTCGACGTCAAACCACGTGTTTTACTATACATTTTTTACGACCCATGAAACATAAATACAACATACAATTGTCTAATCCGACCCACCGATTGAAGACCACTGTTATATGATTTGTGTCTAATATTTTATATATTATCTAACTATATTTTTTTTTTTTTTTTAATTTGAGTATAAACCTCATATTTGTGCTGCTTTTGTACATGTAACATTATGTTATATAATCTGTATATAATATTGTGTATTCATTTTGTTTTTTTGTGTTTTTATGTTTCAGCCTTTTTACGATTTTTTGCAATTAGTATTATTTAAAACAGTTTTTTTCAAAACTAATTGCGCTATATTAAAACATTTTTTTTTTCAAAACTAACCACCTACTTATTACCAAACATAGAATGGAGAACGTGCTCGTTCAAATTTTAAATGAACACAACTATATTTTACAAGGTAGTTACTAATTAAGTATACAAATTTGAAATGTATAATTAAAATTTTAATAAATAAATTATTTCTTTACCTAAAAAAAATATTTTATAGTTCCAGAAAATGGATTAGATCTGGAGCATTTAAATTTGATGTTGGAAGAAGAGAACAATGGTAAAATATTATTTTAAAATTCTTACTAAATTAGTTTAATCTTATTTAAAATGTTTTTACCAACATACTAACAAAAACAAAAGTGATTAACTTATCATTAATAATATATAAAAATAAATGTAAAAAAGGAACAATTTAATTTTTTCTATATTAACTTCTTCTATAAGTATTAAGTAACAAGAGTAGGAAAAATATTCCATCGTAATAAAAATAATAATTATAATAACAATGTATGTATGTAATAATAATGTAGCAGTGAACAATGTTGAAGTTGAAGACTTGGAAGATGAAATACCAGAAGAGAACAATGGTAAAATATATTTTTTTATTTATTTAATAAAATTGTTATATCATTACTATTTGACAATTTATATAGTATTTTATTATGGCATGTACACTCAACTAACCTACATATTATGTGCTTATAATAGATAAATATTGTTATTTGCCTACTTGGTATCAATTATTTTATATTTAATTAGTAAATTAGTTAGAATATAAAAACATATTTATGAAGGTACTATGTAAAAACTATTTCTCTGCAATCCCATACATTAGTACAATCGTGCCAGATAAATTAGTATGGCGGCAGGAATACTTTTCTGTAATTTTATCCAAAACAAGCTATGGTGTGAGTTTCCGGTTTCAGCCACCCTGGTCTATTAAAAATTTATAAAAATCAATGCAAAGAACCTCTGGTTTCCCTTAATCATGCCTTCCGTGCCAATCTATCTGGCAACTACTGTACAAGATACACAACTAAATTACCTTTATGCTGGGTTGCATGAAAATTTACAGTAAAATGAAAAAACTTGAACTTAAAATAATATAAAGATACTCAATGTCTCAATCTAATTTATTGGTATGATTTGTGTTAGATAGTTATATAAAATCTAATGTTTATTAGTACCTTAACATTTACCTAATATTTATGTATTATTAAAAACAATTCACAATTATTAATTTCATAAATTTTGGTTATAACTTAATTACCTATAGTTTTTATATACATAAAAAATGTATTATTTTATTCAAAACTTTATTTAATTGTTTTCATGCAACCTGATATAGGATTTTTAATGAAATAATTTATTAAATTTTATAATTATAATGATTTGAATTTATATATATATATATATATATGAAACCTTTTTGTAATTTCCAGAAGAAAATCAAAATTTAATCGAAGAAGCAACAACGTATACAACAGTACCTGGTATGAGATTAAAATCACTAATTTACCTTGATAATTTGAGTTATAGATACCATAAGTGTAATATGAACAACAATACAATGTGAGTATAATTTGTTATAATATTTAGTTGGTGTCAAATTATAAATAAATATATTGGAATCTTTTATTTTATAATATTAAGATATCTAAGATGTGAAAATCAAAAAAATAGAAGATCAGAGTTTTGTCCGGCATTGGCAAAAATAAGTACTAACCTGAATAATTCAGCAATTTCAATTACTCATCGGCATAATCATTTACCACCAAATACAGACATCCCTATGGCACATCTCAGAAGGACAATTGGTTTAGCTGCTACAGACCCTGCAAGAATATCTGACTCAGTCAGACAAATATATAATAGTTCAATAGTCCAGTAAGTAAAATACTTTTTTGAATATAAGCTATACATAATGTAAGTAATCATAATGCTGAATACATATTTTTATTTATTTTAGAAACCCAGATGGCGCATACAACTACACATTCCAGCAATCGAGACACAGTGTCAACAGAATGCGTCGTAGTCGTAGACCAATTAATCCAACCACTATTTTAGAATTTATTCAATTGCTTAGACTACCACAAAATAGAATGTATTCATCAACACTGCAGCATCCATCTTCAAGGTAAAATTATAAAAATTATATTATTGTTTTAAAGAGAAATGATACTTTTTTTTATACCAATCATTAATACGTAATATATTTGTTATTTAGATTTTTCCAAGAACAATTATTTGCCGATGGCGAGACTGTCGGAGTTGTATTTGCTAATATAGATGCCATTGTAAAATATAGGGATGTTCTTTTGTCTTGCACCATCGCAGGGGTTGATGGTACTTTTAAAACAATTCCAAATTCTCCTCCTCAATTCAACAAAGGATGCCTGCTTACATTTCAAGTTGTGTACAAGCATGTAGTAAGTTAATTATTGTAATATTATAAATTTAATTTTTCAATTAATTTACCATTAATATTAATATCCTAATTATCAATAATTTAGTCTTTTCCAATGGTATACGGTCTCACCTCTAGAATGACTCAAGCTACATATGAATCATTCTTCAGAATTGTTCGACAAATTCTGCCTCTAAATTATGCACAATTGGTCATAATAACGGATTATGAACTTGGGTTAATAAATGGCATAACAAATGTGTTCCCTGAAAGCCAACATCGTGGCTGTTGGTTTCATTATTGTCAAGTGAGTAGTTATTAGCATTGTTAAAACTAAAGGTTAATTAATCATAAGTTTTATAACATTCGCATAATTTATATTTTCTTAAATGCTATAATTTACTCATAAATTGACATAATAATAATTTTTTCACATTATTTCAGTCTATTATCCGATACTGTAGAAGAAGTTTGAATAGTGTATTCCATTTATTTCAATCAAACCCTGTAGCTGCTAGAGTGCTGCGTATGGTAATTTTATTTTATTTGACTATTACTTTGATAACATCTATGTATAATGGAATAATTTACATTAATAAAACTATTTTTAGGTTTTAGCATTACCACATTTACCATCAGAAATCCAACCAGATTGTCAATTTACCATTGTTGATGGCTTTCAAGCAATAGTTCAGTATATTGTACAACATCCAGAGGTCCATGAACAACTCCGAGTATTTTTATATGGTTATATTCAAAATTATTGGCTTCAAAACATTGGTGCATCCCATATCAGTGTATATGGGTAAATAACAAAATAATCTGAAACATAAAACTGGTTATTATATGAGTTAATTGTGTTGTTTATAGGTCAGACATAAGAACAAACAATTACTTAGAATCATTCCATAGAACGTTGTTAGATCAACTCGGAAGCCATCCAAACATTTGGAGTTTCATGTGTAAATATAACTATACTGAATATATATGTCTGTAAATGTTATTTATGTGTGCTTGTTTTTATATGTTAAGACGTTGTCGTGTATCGTGTCTTCCCATTTTAGTTGTATTGTAGTATATAATATCTTTGTGAATTATATTCAGTGTCGGCCTAGGATATAAAAGGCCTAGGCAGGGATTTTTTTCTTAAATAATAATTAATGTATTAGTTGTGAATATATATTTATATTACTTTATACATAACTTATAGTAATTTGAGATTTGAGATTTAAAGTAAATATTAAATATTTAAAGTATTTATATAGATTATTCTTATAATATTTCAATATTTTACAAATTTACAAAAATGTTAAATAAAATTGACAAATAATTTTGAAAATTTTATTGAAGTAGTATACCTAGTATTTGTTATTAGAAGTATATTGTATAATTAGGTATTTGTTTATTATTTGACTATTGTAGTTTGTGTTATAAATTGTAATTAACTTAAAAATATTGAATTGTGTTAACTCATTGCATTTTAACTAACCTAATAAATGTTTTAGTTTATTGGTGTTTATTTACATACATGTGGCCTGTGTACAATTTATGTTTAGATTATATGTATACTAACAATTTGGAAAGTAACAATGAGTAAGTTTGTCATTTAATTGGCCATATTAGTTTTTTTAATTATTGCATTTTTTTATTTATAGATAAACTATTAATAATTGAAAACCAAATGTACATTGAAATGGACCAAACTCGAAGAAACCTCCAAGTAAATATATATTTACTAAATAATTGTTAGGTTAGATATGATTATTATTTAATGTATAATTATGCAATTCTAGGTGAGAAGTCATTTATCAAGGGTCCAACGTACAGAAGCCACCAGAAGGATGAGAGATTATATTCAACTCTTAAGGGAAGATAGAGATATCCTAATGTTTTTAAGGAGAGCCGGCCATACAATGGACAATTACAATCGAGCCCAAGTTGGACCCCAGCCACTAGTATGTTTTAAATTTTTAAATACGAGTAACATTATATTAATGTATTTAATTATATTTTATAGAACCAGTGAACACATCTATAACAACCTAGAGTAGTCACCACATAAACACATGCAACACACATACAATACACTATTATTTTTATTTTTTTATAATACATTTCCTTTCACCATCCATTCAATTCGTTACATGTTCTCATTACATTCATTAAGCAAGCAATATAAGCATTTTGAGCTGTATATTCAACTAATTTCCAAAATTTATCAAATTCTTCTATTTTTTTTTCAAGAGATACTTATTGTGAACATTTCAATGAACAAACACAATCTTAATCTTTAAATTCTTTAGGATTAATTTTTTTAATTTTTATAATCGTAATAACCAAAGTTTGAGTTTCTCAATGTTTTTATGTTTGATCGAGATTGATGTGTATGTTTTCTTTTTCTTCCTTTTTTTGGCCTACCATTAACATTTTGATATGTATTTACTTCATTCAAATTTAAGTTCTAAAATTCATTAATAATAGTAAATTAATAAAAATTATACACGCACCTACGCACATTAGTACTAGCATGTCTTGCTCGGCGAACCTGTCCACTTCATGTTGAGTACTATTGGTGTTCACACCACACACTTACTGATTGGTTATTTTATGATATGTGTCCGTACACTTCAATTATGTGTCTTAGGCAGTTTCAAAACAGCACTTATAACGAATTGTGTTTCTCAAGCTAGAAAGGTAATTTAATATATTCAACTTTAAATTTAACGTGTTTATTATAATTATTGATGATTTTTTAGATTGTTAAGCAATTCAGAACATACAAGTATTCAACTAAAAAAACATTTGAAATAATGACATGGTGTGTCATCTCAGTCTGTGAAACAAATCAGTGTCGGCTTGGCATGTAAAGGCCCCTAAATATTATTATATTTAAAAAAATATAATTTAATATAAAAAATGATACTTGGACTTTGGGTAAATATCTGCTATGGCCACTATGTACTAAAATTGTTTTAGATTCTGAGCGAAGCGAAGAATGTATTGGTTTTACAATGATGTGTGATTATTTTTTTATGTCTGAAGACACTTTTACTACCCAAAATGCTCCGATTTGCACCAAGACTATATTGTTTTTTAATTCGTCTTCTTCTTTTCTACTGTCGTTCAGTACTGTTGTATAGTCCAGTCATTTTCTACTGGGTATATTATTTGCAGATAGTCCAGTCGTTTCCATCGGAAACTAGTCCTTTGTCTTCAATATAAATAAGTTTGGCAATATGATATGGTGTAACATCTGTTATATCTTCCTTGGGCAATACCAAGACTATATTGTTTTTTAATTCGTCTTCTTCTTCTTATTATATTTTAATATTAATCTGCAAATAAATTTATAGATAGATCATTCATTTATGTCTATGTTTTGCATTCAGTATAGCTATCTTATTTTTCTGTAGTTGCATACGGCCTAGTTGGTAACTATCCTTCGGTTAAGTGTCATTGAAATCTTTGCTTATATAAGTAGTATATCTTGTTACTTGTTTTAATTATTTCATTTGATTATTATACAAATAAATAAAATTGTTTTATTATTAACCTAACCTAACCATATTTTTGTAAACTTGATATTTATTTTATATTTTAATATTTATTGTTATTTAAGTTATTTTTATTTTATTTATTACAATTAATAAAAATATACTACAATATTATATTATAAATTTCAATAACATATATTTTAGGAACAAGTATTTATTATACAGTATAATATTTATAATTTGTAATCAGATTTATGTAGATCAGATTAATGATATAGATAAATTGTAAATTTTTGTATACACTAACATTTATCCATTATGTAAAATATGTATATTATAATAATATTGTAATTTTTTGGTTCGTTGGAACAACAATTAACTAATTTCTATTTTAATTTGTTATAAATGTGTGAAAAATGTAAATAAATTTATAAATTATTAAAGTTGTCATTTTTTCGTTTTATAATTTAACTTATCCATAGATATTTAGTTCATGTAAATAAACATTTCATACATTAAATGCAATAATTTTAAAATTTGTTTTTTATCCATTACATATCCATTATCAAGGATATTTTTAAATTAATTAACTTTTGTAAACTATGAAGAGATGGAGTGTAGTTATTAAACCAATTTGTCATTGAAAATAGACATTGTTTAGACATTCAATAGAAAAAATTGTACAATATAAAACCATTGTAAAATATTATACAAAATATGACTAAATTGGCCATTTTTAAATTTTTACCATAATTGAAGGCCTCAGTGAAACAAGATAAGTCCACTTCTTTTCGAAAATCACTTTATGATAGTTTTGAATAAAGCATACAATTCTACATACTTTGGTGCAAGAATGAGCACTTATTACATTTAGAGAAAACAGTGAAATGGACTTGTCTGGTTTAAAAATTTCAGTAGAATAACACAAGTTCGGACTTATATATATGACTATATATGATTTTATAAACCAGTTAAAGTTTATTTAAATAAAACAAATAATATGTACGTATACTGGCATAAATTAATTATAAACTTTTATTAACTTAATTAAATTATAAAGTCACTAAAAAAATTAAAATTAGCAAAAAAAAAAAATATTTTGGCCAAGAACACAGGTAAGTCCATATTTTTTAACCTTAAACATAAGTATAAGCATGATGTCCAAGTGATCAAGTAACTTATGTATATATTATATAAGCAATATTTATATGTATACTACTCAAAATAAATCATTTATTGAGAATTTATGAATAATATGTAAAATGATTTTATAAAAGTAAACAATTAGACTTTTTAATTTATTTATTTTTTAAAGTCAATATGTATCAATCGCAATATATGTATCATAACGACGCCATCTAGAGTAATTATTAATCATAATCTGGCCCCTGGCGGAGCAAACCTAGAGACATTTTGCGTTATTAGTGTCCACGTGTTTAGACGAGTATCGTCTAATCGTAATCGATTATTAATAATCAACCTAACCTAACATATTGAAGAAAATGAAAAAAAAAACTATTAATAACGAACCGATCTTTTTGAAACTTTCAGGATACATTGTCTTCGTCGAAAAAATGAGTTTTGCTTCTATGGTAAAAGTCTCTAAGTATAACGGTTATCGAGTTATTCGGATTAGAAATAGTTGGAATAGAACACATAAATTGTCGTTTTTTTTTTTTATTTCTCGATTTTGCCGCTCAACCGTCCCTCGTAGGGACTTGCACCATATGACTGAAGTCGTTCCTAATGAGCCCATTGAGAAGTCCTGCGAGTTTTAAATGGATAACTTCAATATCCAGGACGCGACGAGGCGGAACCCATAGATTT